>APFE030789325.1:0-18098 GCA_000404065.3 Pinus taeda
AACTTTGTAAAGTCCTAGTGAATCTTAGCATTATGAACTCTTAGAGAATTTTTTGAAAAAGTATAAAACCATATATGGCAAGAGCCACATGGTGGCAATATCACTGTTTTTTTTTTCACATTTCCATGACATGGAACTTGTTTATAAAATTATAAAAAAGCCAACCAAGTCCCTTATGATATGTAGGTAAGCTTATAATAGAGTCACTTACCTCTACTATGCTTGTCTTCATTCAAGTGTCATAGCTACTATACTTAACACTGTGAATCACTACTCTCTCATAACTCAACTCTATAATGTAATTAAAACCTTTGGAAATTGAATCTGACAACTCTATAAAAAGGATTAGTGTAATAGAAGCTTTTGTGAATGAGCCCACTAACTATCACTGCTAAACAAGCAATATAGACTATGAAGTCTTCCACCTTGATCACAATCGTGTTCACGATCAAGGGAGTGCGACCACCTAACCTGACATAATGGCCATCATAGCTTCCAATAATCAACAACCACCTTGAAAGCACATCCTAGCTCATGTCTCATGAATTTTATTCATCAATCTTAACTGATATAAATCTTATAAAGATAATATTAGAATCCTCTCCAGATTCACTGTTAATACAAGGGTAAAGGAAAATTTCTAGCTCAAGGCACTAGCTAATACCAACTTTGGTATTTGTGACCCCTTTGTGGAGATGCACCTACCCTACCCCATTGGGTTTCTGCTTTGTAAGATAGTTCAAGGATCACAAGGCTTTCCAATCTTCCTACTCCATTAGACACACTTTATATGCTATACATAGTGAATGGAAAAGAAGCATTATAGAACACACAATTTCACAGAAGGAAGAAAAATCTTAGCCAGTTCAATATCAAAATCTTAACAACTGATAAATAAAGAATAACAAGTAGTGTAATGAATTGTTCTGAGTTATTTATTTACAAGCTATAAAGAATGTAGTGGAATCGAAATTTTTTTTTTTTTTGTAAGTGTAGGTAGTGCCTTCCTTTTCTATTTACCAATGAGATCAGATACATCATTTTGGTGGCCTCAACCTACCCCAAAGGGAAACCAAGTCTGTTGGCCACCTATGTTTGCTATAAGCATTCCAAAACCAAAATTTTACTAGTCTTTCTATCCGAGCTATGTGCACTAAAGAGTTAAAAATACTTAATAAGCTATGAACAATCATGAAACAACAAAATCAAGACAGTTCACAAAAAACAGGAGAGGGAGTAAAGGTTCATGCCTTCCAATCACCAGCCTTCGGATCAGTATCAATAGGGGTATCCATGGGTTCTTCATGGTTTGGAGTCATCTGAGTCATCTGAGTTAGCTTCTAATTTATCTCCTCCAGTTTGTTATCCTGCGTCATCATGATTACCTGAAACTTTTTCATTTCTTTTTGCAAGTTTGGCATCCCTTGGGCAATTTCAGCCATTTCCCCCACCACCTGCTCCAAAGCCTTAGCAAGAAGGAATTTTAACACCCAGTAGATGTGAAGAGTTTGCCAATATAGCATCAATCTTCCTCGAGTATTACCAGGATCTCAGATTACTTTTGCCCACTCTTCTATCTCAGAGTTGGATTATTCTTCCATAACATTTGCTTTCATCTCTTGAATAATCTGGCGAATATCATCATTCGTGCCTTCTCTGTAAGCTCTAACAGTTTCTTGGACTATTGTCCGTGTATATCTCCTCCCTGCGCATTGGCTATCCGGTGCAGCAGTTGGCAAGTCTTCTAGATTCCGTTGTCTTGGATGTCCTTTACCACCATGCCCCCTTCTGTGGCCCGGCCATGCCATCCTTCCTTTTACTATTTCCTGTTTACAATTTTCATTCACAGAGGTCATATTTTGAGGATTTACAAAATTTCCCTCCTCCTCAATTCTCTTGGTTTTTATTCCACCTCCCCTGCTCCAGTCACCTTCATTTGTTTGAGGGTTAAAATGATTATCTTTTCCAGATTGAAGGAAGGTGAGAAGGCCTTCTGTCATACTAACCAATTCCTAGGCTAGGTGCATGGTTTTCATGTCCCTCCCATCTGCCTCCCTCTTGGGTTGAGTTATTTGATCCTCCATGTTTCTCCCCAATCTATCCACTTGGCGGCATTTTCTCCACCCATCTAGAACCCTTCCTTGGTTCAGTCCCATTTCACCAACATATTGCATGGTAGAGTAAAAGGCAGCCTCATGCCTACTCTCTTCTTCCCGAAAGGCTTCCAACATTTTGGTTTCGTCCATTATACCATTCAAGACACTAAAAAAAACCGAGGAAGGACCAGAAATGACATACCCGAAATCGTGATTTTCCTTAGAGGCTCCTTCTGTTTGTGTTGCGCTCAGCTCCTCTTCCTCCCAACACAACTTGACTTTCTTTTTACCCTTCACCACCTTCAGATGATATAAAACACCTATCCCACTCGCTCTTCCACTAACATTTCCAATTCTACTTTCCTCTTTCACTCCACCTCTCACACTCTAATTTCTTGAGATGTGCACTGACATGCACTACGCTATGCTATTAGTAAGGATGGCGCCACATATAGGGATGGATTCCTTTGTCCTACCGCAATTATGATTTTTCCTACCATCCTCACCTGCTTTTCTCCACACCCCGATCAGGAGATAGTGGAATGGAAAATATTACTTAGGCAACCCTTCAATATTTTCTACTAATATGTCTGTGCATGTACATATGAAATTAAGAGCATTGTTGAATACAAAGTTTCATTTTCTCTTGCCTCCATTTTGACAAATCAGTGTGAAATCAGTGTCACTTTGAATCTCCTTTCCTATGTGGATGTTTTGACAAATCAATGTGAAATCAAATTCACTTTGAATTTCCTTTCCTGTGAGGGATCACATCCACAGTTGACTAGTAAAAGATAATCTACTATATATTATGTTCAAGAAACTGAATGCAATCTACAGTGGAAATGAGACCTCAATTCTTATTCTGAATTTGAATATCTCAGGACAACATAAAAGATAAAAATGCATATGGCCTTAGTAGATAGAAAAAAATCACTCCATCATTACAAGACCACCTAGATTTTGGCACTTAATCTAAATAATGGCACTAGTTGTAGTGCTTATTTGCATTAACACCATGGAAAAGCAACAACAATGTTTCAAAGCACACTTACTGGAAAAGTTGTAACGTTCCGAGAATATTTAATGATAGCATCTGAACCTCGTAGCTATGGTGGGAAACTAGGGAACCCAAATATTGGAATATATCTCATACCAAATCTAAGAAAAAAATAAAAAAGGGAAAAAATCAAAATCTATAAATCAAGCAATGAATTGTTTACAAAATCAAATAAATTCCTTAACTAACAATTAAATTGTGGTGTATATTTTAAATATAGTACAGAGGGAACTTCAAACCATGGAATATTACCTTTGTCATTATTTTCATCCCTCAGTGACTGAGATTACAAATCAATACTTACGGAAAGATTGTAAGAAATTCTGTGAAATAGTAAAGCATAACCTCTATTTTCAAGCAACAAAATCAAGACATTGTTACATCAAGAGCCATAATTGATATATAATCAATGAATCAAGTCCTTGTATGGCACAGGCTTGTTTCAAAACCTTTATTTCCTCAATAAAAAAATAAAGACATTGTATGTGGTTATTGCCAAAGGAAACTGCGTTCTAATTTGGAAGAGGATCTTATCAAAAGACATGGATTTATTCAAAGCTACAAAGCCTAATGGGTTACTAAAAAATAAGTTGGAATATGGGATCATGATACTTAAAATGAAAAAATATGCTTTTCTTTTAGAAATATTACAGTTATACAATGTTTTTGAAAGCATTATAATTTGAAATTGGGCCTTTCTATCAAGATAAATTTTCATTAACAGAATTGTAGATATCCAAGAAAAACTTGAAAAGCATAAGAGAACTTAGCATAATGTACTTTCTTTCTTTCCTTAACATTCTTAAAGAGTTGAGGTTCCCCAATTCATTAGGTAACTTTCGAAGGAAATGACAGTTAGTAATAGTCCAATTCACAACTAAAGATGTGTCACAAATACGAGGGAGCATCTCCTCCAAATCATAGAAGTGCTCCAAGTTAAAATCTAGCATTATTGGAAGCTTAATGCTCGACTGGGTGTTATTGAACCTAGACATTTTTCCAATCTTCACTAAAATCTTAAAGATAGCTTCTCTAAGTTCTACATGACTTTACTATGCTCTTGAAGTGTGGGCACATGTAGCCTCTCCAAGTGAATAGTCTTAAACTAAGTGAAGATAAGGCTGATAGATCATTCAGTGTGGATCTCTTTAACCCATAATTGAATACTATTTCTCTCTTGAACCCATAATTGAATACTATTAGGACTTTCAAATTTTTCATGGAACTCAAAAATGTTGGAAGAAAGTATTTGCTTCAGTAAAGAGTAAAGCTAAAGCCTCTGCTTGAGGACAATTGGTGTCACACCACTAATACTTCTCCATGGAATCTGTATAGGTAAACCACAAATGAAGAATTCCATTATAATATTGTGTTTATTAAATACACAAGAGAAATCATTACATTTCTTTAAAATATCTTTTGAAATCAAAATTACTGAAATTACATATTGATAACCTAGTGGGTGTAGGATAAAATTCACCTATGTCATTCACAGAAAGCATGAGAAAAAACCTAATACTATATATAAAACCAAGAAAAATTCAAATTCATCACTTTTAGGGACCTTGTAGTCACCCTGCCAATACACAACTATGTTCCTATTTGCAATTAGAAAAATTACCCAAATTACAATCTGTTTACTCCAACCTATGTTGGAAAGTTATAGAAGGATGACTAGTGCAATCAATCCATTCCATTTACCCTGGATTTGTTTCAGTTTAAAACAAAAGTTTACAAATATACTTGTCCAATGTCTATGCTTTAACCTTTCACCTTAAGATGTCTTTACAATAATTTCCTAACTCTATTTAATATCTTCATTATCATAAAAACCAACCTATATCCATCTTAACTCCACATTTACCACTCTTAGGGGGATGAAATTTATTTATCCCTCTGAGCACTTGGTAGACCCTGAATTAAGATGGATCTAAGATGATAGAATTTCCTCTTTAAATAGCCTATGCTCACATGAATACCATGGTATTACCATGGGTAAATACCATGGGTTATCATAAACCCAGAGCTTAAAAATTACTATTAGTGTTTTATAAAAATTAATAAATTAATAGTTGATTTTTATTTTATTTTTATTTTAACCAAGCTAAAATGTTTAACATACATTAAATTACAACATCCATTTTTACTCTTGATCGGATCAAATATTTTTTCACTCTATGCTAGTTTGCATATCACGATATTTGATACCTCTGGGGGTTAGTAGATCCAAAGTAAAGATGGATCTATTCTGGTTTAATTCCCCCATTTAAATAGGCTACATTCTAAGTGAATACCATGGGTCAATACCATGTGCCATTTTAGTGAATACCATGGGTCAATACCATGTGCCATATTTTTATTAATTCTAATATTAGGGTTAATAATGGTTTTCTTGCATGGTATTAATAATAATCTAGTCCATGGTATTTGTCCCATAGTATTTTTCCCATAGGTTTCACCTAAATATAACCCATTTTTTGAGTGTTTGTAAATATAAGGTGACTTATGGAGTAAATATAAAAAAATGTTTTATTTGTTTACCATACCTCTCGTTTATTTATATTTTTATTAATTTACCATACCTCTTTTACAAATATAGTATTTGGCCCATAGGATTCACTTAAATAAAACCTCTTTCTTGAGCGTTCATAAATAGAAAGAGGGTTATGGACTAAATATAAAAAAGAGGTTTTATTTATTCACGATGCGTCTAGTTTATTTATATTTTTATTTATTTACCATACATTTTGAGTAAGTATAAAAAGATGTTTTATTTACCATACCTCCACTTTACTTATATTTTTATTTGTTTACACCCTTGCATGTATAAAAGGTGACTTATGGAGTAAATATAAAAAATGCTTTATTTATTTACCATACCTCTCATTTATTTATATTTTTATTAATTTACCATACCTCTTTTATAAATATGGTATTTGGGCCTTTGGCCCATAGGATTCACTTAAATAAAAACCTATTCTTGAAAATGGGCGAATGGAAGGTTGTAACTCCTAATTTCAAGGGCTAAATTTACCTTTTTTACCCTCTCCCTTAAAATAAGGTGGGCTATTTGAGGTGATTTGTAAAAATGTACTATGATACAAAATATTCGCCCACTAAAAATTTAAAACCCCTTAATTTCGCCAAAGGGCGAACATTCGCCCCTAAAATTATCCTTGTATCTCCCTCATCCGGACTCCGATTTGACTAATTTTTTTTTTGAAATTGAATATTTTTTCACAGAGAATCCAGATCTACAATTAGATTTTGTAGATCTTGCATCAAGACGTCAAGATCTGTGCCGCAAACTTGCTTCCTTGAAAAATTATTTGCAACCCCACTGATTTTTAGATCAACGATATCTCCTTCATCCAGACTCCGATTCAGCCGATTTTTTTTTTTGAAATTGGGTATTTTTCACATAGAATCTAGATCTATAATTAGATTTTGTAGATATTGCACCAAAACATATGTATCTAATCTATAAACTCGACGCCCCCGAAATCTTGCAAAAAGTAAAAAAAATTCTCCACTTTTTTGCCCAAGAAAGTGCTCTGATACCACTTGTTGTAGATCTGATACCACTTGTTATAGCTCTGATACCACTTGTTATAGCTCTAATA
The DNA here is from genome assembly GCA_000404065.3 of Pinus taeda. Lineage (NCBI taxonomy): Eukaryota > Viridiplantae > Streptophyta > Pinopsida > Pinales > Pinaceae > Pinus > Pinus taeda. The sequence goes on from APFE030789325.1 coordinate 6,780, forward strand.
CCACGTGTTATAAATATAACCCAGAAATAATATGGATCTGATAAGAAAATAGAAGAGAATGCAAATAAACCTAGAAATAATATGAAATGATTCTTTATTGTCAAAACCCTTAAGGTAGGGCAACACCATACATTCACGCCTTAAGGAAGGAGAACACTCCACAAGCCATATGGCTGTTCATACAATAATCCTTGACTATATTTCTTGACATCCTCCATGTGGAGTCTCTAGCCTCTATATAGGCCTCATACATACAATACCATGGATCATTACCATGGTTCCCTCATACCATCTACTAATACCATGGGCCCATTACATTATTACTAACTACTTGTGGTCCCTTACATGATATGGGTTAACCACCTTATTTATTACTATGGCCCATCCCATTATTACATTATTACCTTGGGTACCTCCCTTGGTACCCCATATTATCCCCCCTAGGTATATAACAAAAAAAAACTTGAAATATCTAACCTTGATTGCTATAAATGAGAAATCATGCATGCTTAACTAAACTCCAAGCCCTATAACTCAAATTTACTAAGTAAATTTGGTGACACAAACCATGTCACACAAGTTAACTGCATCCAAGTTGTCTATTGATGTGGAAATTCGAATTTTCTGAATTTGACTAAGGCAAAATCAAATTGAGACTTTCTTGTTGCATTTTTCAACAAATTTTAGGCTCCATCTAGGCTATCTTCAAATCAAATACCTAATCTAGCCATATTACCAAATATTTTCAAAGGTATGTACTAAGTCCTATCAAATAACTAAAGAAAGTGTCCTTTTTTCTTTTAGGCACCCATGACTCTCATACAAACTATACATTTTCACTTCTCTTTGTTGGTGCCACCATGTGACTTACTATGTGTGGCTATTTCCTCTGTTTTGTAGCTATGACACTCTCCTCATGGCTCGTTTTGTTGTGGCCCAAACACCTATTATTTGATTCTTTCAAATCCTGTCTCTCCACCCCATAGTTCCCATAAATGTCCTACCAACTCTGTTGGCTAGTGCACCCTTCAGTGCTAGAATTATTTATTTTTGTGGTTGGCACCGATAGTGGTAGCCCTTGGTTATACACTTCCACCACCAATTGATGTTGTCACTCAACCCACACCCTTCTCCTTTTCTTGCTAGCTTGTATCACATGTGTGCCTCTTATTTTATTTCGACACTACATCCCACCCTTTCTCATATGTACTGACATGGATTCTGCCCAACTTACTTATTCACATCCTATGTTAGCTTCTTCATGTAGTTTTGTCTAGTATCTCCACTACTAGACCTCCTTTGTTCAAAACTCCTTGTCACTAGTCCTCATCCCCATTTATTTTTTATCCCTGTAGCCCTATAACCTTTGGCTACAACCTATATCCAATTCACTACCATTAACCTTTCCCACGATGCATTTGTTTTCTTTGCAAATAATATTCGACCTATCATCCTATTAACCTACATGGGGGTTGGTTTGTTGACAAGTCTATTAGCCATGCACATGGACTAAAAAAATTATCCTTTTTTTACAAATTTTATTTTTATTTTTGACATTTTCTTGTCATACATTCGAACTCAACACCTACTTGTGTCACTTATATGACACATGCATATGAACACATTCTATCAAGTTAGATATTTTTTTTGGTAACTCCTGTATGTCCTATGTTTTCTTTATTTCCACATATAATTGTGGTTGAGTGTAGCCCTTGCAATGTTTGTGAAAACCTAGCACCATGATTATGATATCAATTTTCATAATTTGTACTCTGATACCATGTTATGTTTTGATAAAAAAACCTTAATATCAATTCCTAGTAGATTTTATATTTACTAAATAAATTAACAAAATAAAAATATCAACCAGTATTAATCACTCATTTGACACACATAAATTTTTCCTAACCAATATTTATTTATTAAATCTTAATTAAAACATACTTGGTCTCTCATCATGTGATAATGGAAAAATTGAGGAATTTACAAATTTAATATAGCCTAGATCTGATCCATCTGATAAAGGCACCCTTGATCTATTTGGCTAATCTAAGTCTCTTATTCTTCACCCATGCACTTTCCTTGGACTTGGTATGTTCTTGGCACACTTGAGTGTATCACTCATCACTAGAGAAAATCTCTTTCTCAACATATTTTTCCATTGCATGGTATGTCATTCTTATCTCCTTAGCCTTTCTTTTATAACTTCTTATTGGGATTAACCCTAATTTCCTATGTGATGGATGGTCAAAACTAGATCTCACCTCACTTGAGATCAACTATTGAAATTATAACATAAAAAGTAAAGTAAATACTTTAATTTTCCTTAGTTTATTTACCTCAATATCCAACATCGGTAATTAAGTTCTTTTGCTAAGTTAGAATTAGGCTAAATTACAAAATCAACTTACTCAATACTTGAGCATGTACCCTAAAGATATTTGGGAAAATTCTACATGCTTAGAAACTTACGCCTATATTGAAGTACTTGTTTGTGCTACAATTATTAACAAATACCAAACATTGTTATAAACATAATGATTATGATACCAAACTAGATTTTCCATAAGACAATATGATTTCAAACAACATATCCCCTTTTTCCCACCTCATTTTAGATAGAGTAACCCTAGCTCCACCTCCTAATTTATTGGCTCGAACTCATCCTCCCCACTCCTTGAATGTGCACTTTCACTAGCCCATCACTCCCATAGGTTTTCATCTTGACACCCATAGTTCCCATAGGCCTATTATCCTAACATCCATCACTCCATTACAATTGGATAGTGTGACACATGGATACCTTATATATATTTGGCATGGGATAAATGAAGGTAAAATTTCTAGCACAGGTCTCTCTCAAGTAGATCAACTCAACCCACTTGCCCTTAAGTTGGTTGGGGGTCAATTATTAGAGAAGTTTCTTAACCTATCATGGCCCTAGGTGTCTAGATACGTCCTCTTGGGTTTGGAGAAAACCTATATATAGAGACATTTTCAAGAGGAGAAGGGATTCAAGTAGAGAGTATAGCTCAAGGATGATGGTGTATTTCTTCCAGAACATCTCTTACATGTGAGATGAACCCAGTCTTTTAGTATGTTAAGTGAAGGGTAGTGTTGAGGATCAGAGAAGTTCTCATTTGTGCACAAAGGTATAATATACTTTTTTCATTTTTATTAATGAAATTAATTCTCTCCTGAATATCTCATATTGTTTTACATATGAATGTGGTTTGATTATTGCTAGTGCATGCTAACCTTCCTTATATGGTGGAAAACATTGTCTTTCTTAATGGTGCATGTGCGTAGGGGATTGGATCAGGAAGCTTAGAATGGGATATTCACACTAAAATAGGGTCTCCAAACTTCATCAACCTACGAGAGATATAGGTATTTTCTCTTGTACTTCTTAATGAGATTAATGACATATTGTTGCATTAGATTTTAGAGAACTCATTTCAATTTTGTCACACACTATTTGATGGATCTGTAGGTGAGATCCAAGGAGCAATATCTCCTTAGCTTTTGAGTAAAATCAAAGCTAACATAATTGATGACTCCATTGGGAAGCATTCTTTTTTTTTTTCATTTCTCCTTACTTGGTATTGATTTCCAATTTGTACCCATTGTTGAGTCCTTCTTTGTTGATATTGACCTTATCTCAACCTATTGTAGGCTTAAATTGCTTGATTTTGATTAGATATGAGTCAATTTATCTTTCGAATCTTAGTTACGAAGGCTAATCGATCCCTATAAGCAACTTACAAAATGACTTCTATAGTTGGTCTCTTTCTAGCAATAGTCCTTGTATCAACTGGGTTCCCAAGATGTTCACTCTCTAGGAGCTATTTCTTCGTATTGGTTGGATTTTTAATAGGTTTTGTCACAAGATTTGCTGAAAGAGCTCTATATGTATCATCCTCTATTTGTACTTGATCATATCTCTTATAGATCTGGTTGAATTAGCCTTCTATTTTTAATATCTCTTAAATTGTTTGTAATTTTGGTTCATTGTGTTAAGGTTGCATGTTTAGTTCAATTCCTCATATTAGTGATTGACACTTCTTTTGTTTTTGTCAAATTTTAAACCTAATATGGGTGGCATGGTGAGTATTTGTGATATGTTTTCTTGTTTGGATATTAAAGTAATACGAGTTTTGGGGCCTCCCAAGTCGTGTTTTCTTTATCTAGGGTTTGGATTTTTTTTTGTATGGGTAATTGTAGGTTCATGCTTATTTTCTTCTTGCATCGAATTGTGAATTGAAACTTTCTTTGATTTTTAGATTGTTGTTTATCCAAGTGTAATAAGCCATATTCCACATTCCTCATTTTTAAAGCCTTAGTTTCAAGTTTTTTAGTGCTTGTTGGTGCTCATACTTTGGCATTGTTTTAGAGTGTCTTTTTCTTAATTATTTTTAGTTGATCAGATAGTTTTTTTTAATTTGGAGAGTATCAAAAAATTTATTAAGAGTGAATGTGACATTTATTTGTAACTTGCAAAAATAAATACATAGTTTAACTTTCCTTAGGTAGCTTTCATTGAATGAGAAAATAAATTGCACTTGTCATATAGTTGCATTTTCGGATTTGTATCGAATCCCTTTTCACACCATCTCAGTTGCACTCCATACCCTTGAGTAATCAATAGCCTAAAATAAAATATTAATAATATTGAGTATAAATTTCTTCTTATAGAAACTAATCATTAGGCTAAGTTTTTAGAGCTTTGGAGTATGATTTGGAGAGGACACTCTTCAAGGCTACAAAAACAAAACTAGCTCTACTAGAAAGCTCCTCTCACATGGGTTTAGGTGTAATACCCTCCTCCCACATCTACCCAAGCAACCGACCAGTCAGGGTAAACATGAGATGAGAGGCTACTATGATATGATTCAACCTCCTAGGTAACACTAAGGAAATGTAATCGACGAAACACAAAAAAAAAAAACCTCCCTCAAGTGCTTCAGGACCCCTAAGCGCTAATCCACCACTCTAGGTGCCCAACCCCTGAGTTAACCTAACATGTAGATGAATTTAACCCAAAGTTTCTCCCATGACAAGGCATGCACGCGAGTGTAACCCTATAGTTGCTCTCATAGGATTTCCTGCCAATGACCAGAGACCCAAATTGTTAGTTATGCCAACGACTCTGGGAATTGAGCCATTTTTCAGGTCTAGATTCCATGTCACTGCCCAAAATTGAACAATCTCTTCAAATTAGTAAAATGACATGGAAATGACAATACTAGAGAAAATATTTTTTCAAGGCATTGATTGGACCCCTACTAGCCATAACATACATTTTTTCAAACACTTGGTAAATATGCAACCTACATGTGTAAATAATAGATCCGAGCGTATGGGCCTCATACTTATCTAATATTCATTATAAAGAATTGTCTCCTTACCACATTAGCTGAAATTTCATCTGTTAGGTCATAGATAAATTGATAATTCAATAATAGGTAAGAACATGATGAGAGCCACACATAGATGTTGTCATAAAACATATACATGACCAGCATACTAGCAGCAGAAATACTCATGAAAGTACATTCATATAGGCCACATATAACCCATCAAAATGGTCATAGAAATACAAGTAGAAATAACCTTTCATTAATGATGAAAAATCCAAACCCGAGATGAGACTTCCATGTTCCACTAGACCGTAGAATGACTAAGCCAAATCTCTCTTCAACCATTCACCCTCGTGCCATATTTCAGGCATGAATGTGGGATCTCATAGAACATATCAATCAAAACTCATCCAAGGCGTCTAGAGGCCATCCACCTCAACCCATAAAACAATGATTCCACCCCATGACTAGACATCATAAAACCATCATCAGATTGGTTTGCATCCAAGCCTTCTAGGGCTTCGAGAGAATTTATTCCAACCAAGGTTTCCAGGACTAATAGCTCAACCAACAACTGTCACAAGGCTTCCAAAGCATTTATCCAACCAAGGCTTCCAAGACTAGTAACTCAACCCACCAAGGGCTTCCAGAGTAGTTTTCCAACCAAGGCTTCCAGGACTAGTAATTCAACCCAAGTTGTTACATGGATTCTAGAGTGTTTGTCCAACCAGGGCTTCCGGGAACTAATAACTCAACCCAATCTTATGAAACATGAGAACCAACCAAAAACAAACAATGAATGTAAACCCACAATCACCATGGCTATCTAGGAAAGGATAAGGCAAGGCAATCCACTGTCAATCCAGGCAATCCTCCATGCCAATGACAGATCATGACAAAGAAACCACATGGATGTGCCATGCATGCCAACACTAGTGAGGGAAACATACATGCAACTCGATACCTACAAGTAAAACCTGACGTAGTTGTTGATATCGATGCCCTCTTGCACTTTTATTCTCTTCCTTTTCCTTCTTGCTAAAAAAATCCAAGTATTCCACACCCTCCAAGACTGCTCCAAGAAACATCTAAGTCTCCAAGAGTATGTGAGAGAGACAAAATAGAAGAGAGCTTTAACACTAAACTGACCAAGTCTTTTCCACTGATCCTCATAAGCATTTTTATTAATTAGGCCTCTATTTCTTCACTTTCCATTATTTTCCTTCATTTTCCTCCTCACATGGAACCTGTGACCATTCACCTTCCTTTTCTCCTAATTTCCATTATTTTCATAAATAAAATTCCAATTAATTCCTCATGCATTTCCAAAGCCTTAGCCATTTCCTTTTCCAATTTCCTTAGACATAATAAATCCAATAAACACCCACTAGGATGTTTACCCCACCATTCAGCTTGGAATACATGTCCCATCATCGAGGTCTTATATATGTTTACATGGATTTTTAACTAAGGTTTTTACAAAACCCTCCCCTTGGGGAACACTGTCCTTGATGTTTAATGAAACCTATACCAACAAGACTGTTGAAAACAAAACCTATTGCCCATGGAGCTTTATAACATAGCTTGTTGCAGTATTTACAATAACCATTGTTGAAACATGACAAACATACCATTTACTAGAGCCTTATACCACAATTCATTACAATATTTACAATAATAACCACAAATAACCATATTATCTATGGAGCTTTATAAATCCAACTCGATATAGTATTTACAATAATACACACATATACACATATGCACATTTTTTCAACCAAAAAATAAAAGGATATGATGCCTGCATCCACAACAATGGAACCTAGAGGCTTACACCTCCACCCTCAAGGTAATACCAGGATTCACCTCCTTCCCAGGAAGTCCACAATCCACTACAAATTAAAATCTACATCTAATGTCCAGTGTTAAAATCTCGTGCCATTTTTCCTCTCAGTGAACAGTTACCAACTCATTGTACTAGGGCACACTCCCAATGTTCATCTAATTCCATTTGGAAATGCTAACGACCAAAAAAAATGTATCCACGACCTTCCCTTCTCTGCTACATAGTCCCTCGAGAATCGGTCACCCCTTTCGTATTGTCACTCACCTTCCAAGTTCCACTAGAACCCCCATCCTGGGTAGTTCATCGCTTGGCAAGGCTTTCTCACATTAGAAGATACAAAAAGAACAAGGCATGTCCCTACCTCAAAACCACCATATCAGTCATAGCATGCTCATGGAAATCAATGGACACTATTGGGTACCAATGTCCCACAATGGCCCTGCTCCTAAAGTACTCTAGCAGCATACTATTGCATGTTCCAATTTCTTTTGATGCTACTAGTAATTCTTTCTGTCAATTTCAACCACCCAACCAGGCATGTTCACACATTCATGTACGAATCACATAATCTCCATTAAGATTAAAATAAATTGAGATAAATTCACATCATACATCATTGGTAGCTTGTCAATAACGTACACTTGCAATTCTGTTCGCCTCCTATTACAACAAGTTAAACTATCATCTTTGACCAAATATCATGTATAAACATATCACATCATGTTAGCACAAAACACAATCATCATAGATGAAAATCACAAATCACATGTAACCATCATAAATCATAATCATAGATCACATGTAATCATCATATACCAAAATCATAAATCACATGCATAATAAAACTAAAATACAATACCGATACTTATCCTTTAATCAAGTCTTAGCTTCTACCTTTGTCTTTATTCCATATGCACTCTGGATTGGTTGTCACACTCGTCAAACACCCAGTGTTGTCTCCTCAACTAGGTGCACATATGCATAGTGCGCATCACACACATACAACCACACATGATGCATACATTATGAAATACATGCATCTACACTTGAAAGGCAACAGATACATGTACACCCAGTGTACAACACAACACAATACATACACCTACATCCGATGTACAATGCAATACATACACCTAAACCTAATTACAACATAACACAAATACATATCTAGAGTGAAACACAATGAATGCATTTGTCACGATACCATGACTACCCAATGCACATACATGGTACCGCATACCCGCAACACAACAAGTACGACATGCAATCAATCCCACACGTACACCAGTACCACATGTACCAAGCACCACCATCACAACATGTGCACAACATCACATGTACATGGCACCACCTACACAACATGTACACAATGCCATATGTACATTGCACCGTTGTACAATGTGTACACAATACCACATGTACACAAAACCACATGCATGACATGTACGCGACACCACATGTATACAACACCACATGCATGACACATAGACAACACCACCTGCACACATCGCCACTTGTACAACATGTACACAACACCACTTGCACACATCACTACTTGTACAAGCATGCACACAACACCATATGTACATAGCACCACATGTACAACATACACGCAACACCACCTGTACATAGCACTGCATATCCAACATGTGCATAACATCATTTGTACACAACACTGCATATCCAACACACACAACGCCATATGCACACAACACTATTTGTACCACCTTGTACATAAACAACATGTACACACACTATATATACACAAAACTACGTGAGCACAACATCATAGATGCAATATGTACAACATATACAACCTATGTACAAGAGTACCACACATAAAAACCACATTGTCTTACCAAGCAACCTTGCTTTCAGTGTCTTATCCTTGTTTGTCTCAGCATGCTGTAGACCACACTGCTATCATTTCACTGATGTATCCCTCCGTATAACTTGTCCATAACATAGACATAATATAATCACATAATATTAACTCATAACCACACGATACTTACCTCGTAGATTTTTCAGGACTACTCTTCCCACTTGATTCTACATGAACCAGGAATATCTTCATGCCATTCTCCTGCATAAGAAATCACTCCTCTGCAAGAATGGTCCTTGACAATCCTATTGGACAGTGACATAGATGGATAGATACATATACATAAATATTAGCATAAAACAATCATGGTCTTGTTAGACGACGACATACATACACACACATATATATACATATAAACATTAGCATAAAAATAATCATGATCCATGATAACCTTGTCAGATGTGACATACATTCATAAATACATGTATACATATATAGACATTAGCATAATCATGATCACAACATAATTACTAGATATCAAGGTCAATGTTAAGAGAACTTCCTTTATTCATGCACAACATGCATGACATTGAGAACAACAGTTCCCAACATGTCCAAGGCATATAACACCTCAGATCCATTTAATTTACCTTTTTGGTTACCTTTCTCCCGACTTTACTACCAAAATCCATCTACACCAATGGACCCAACCAGTCCAACTGACTGTCATATTTTTACCTTCTGATGCACTTACTCATGCACCAAGATTCATCTATGTCTTACATTACCTGTTGGGTACCACACAACTCTCCCCGAGCTCCATCCTCTTTCCCAACCAATTCCAAAGACTCTCAAAACATGAAAGGCAAGAAAATAAACAAACAAGAAGCAAACCAAGAGAATCAATAACAATACAATGCCACAACCAAAGTGGCAAGGCCTTGCACAAGTCGAAAACAACACCGTAATGAAGCAGAAAAAAGCAGCAAAAGACCAAAAGCACAAGACTAGCAACAAATGCCATGACTCAATCCCCATGGTCCCCAAGGAAACTCAACCAAATCCTTCTTCAAGATTTCATGGAAACCTCTCTTTCCATATAATCCCCTGCATCATACTACCAAAAACACAAATATCAGTGCATAAATAAATATAAACTATACCGTTTATCTTACCTTGTTGTGCCAAGCACGCTGCCTTGCAACTGAACACATTCACACCATCTCTCAAGGGGCTCAAATTCCCTTGATAGATCCATCTGTAACTAACTAATATACCTGTCAAATATATGTTCATGAATATAGCATATATCCCCCTAATCTCAGACAAAGTCAAGGTTAAGAAGACTTCTAGCATGCAAGCACTTGTTCGTTTGGAATTAGGGTTTCCAAACATAGCTGTTACACTGAATTTTGTCACCCTGACTATTTGCAGTATGTGGCCTCATCAATAGCCACATTGTCCTCTTTGTCAAGCCCCATACCTCTGCTCTTCATGTCAAAACCTCAAAGAGAGAGAAAGTCACTTAAAAACATGTTTATCTCTGGGTACGCAGGTTCTCTCTACCTTTCCTGCGTGTACGCACTCCATATACATTAGACCTGCGTAGTAATACGCTCTGTATACTAAAGCTGGGGTGCGTACCCCTGTAAAGGTCAAAAGGCGCAAGTTTCATCTTTAAAAAGTTACTTGTGGTCACTTCTAGAGCCTTCTAGAAGAGTTCTTGACGTGTATTGAGTGCCTCCAGATGGTTCATGCACCCCTATGATAGAGGAGCTTATCCCATCAAGAGAGGAGCTACCCCATCCAAAAGAGGGAGTATCCCATTGATGTTGGAACTGAATAACCTCTTCTAGAATACTATAAATACAGGCATTGGGCCAAGGGAGGGGAGGTTGAAAGCTGAACATTCTAAAGGGTAAATGCTGCTGGAATTAGGACTTCCATTTGTTGACTTGTGAGGAGAGATCACTATCCTTCCTTGTTGCCATAGTGGGAGTGGGTGAGCTTGTCAAAGTAGAGGAAATCTCTTGCTGGACCCTGGGAGGAGCTTGCACAACACCAAGGCTCAGGTTGTAATGGTTCCTTGATTATTTAATACAAATAAGTCCATTCTTCTCAATGATTTGTTAATGAATTATTTCGTACATTCCTTGGTCAGTATGATAGATATATTTTGTTTTATAATGAATATTCAGATGCTATGTAATTGTTTGCCTTGTTAGTTAATGCAGGTCTGAAGGTGAAGGAGGAGCTCATCCGGATCAACAAGACTGGACTACTACAAA
>APFE030789330.1:9454-30060 GCA_000404065.3 Pinus taeda
CACCAACATTTAAAAACTATTTATCCACACTTAATTCATTAGAAAATTTAAAGTGTAAAAACTAAGTCCTCCAAACAACAAGTGTTGATGCTGATGAACACTTTTCCAAATGAAGATGAAAATAACTATAAAAAAAAATGTTCACACTTGATACATAAAAAAATTTAAAGTGTAAAAAATAAGCCCTTTAAAAAAAGTGTTAATGTTTCATCAACAATTTTCAAAATCAGCATGAAAATCACGAACATTTAAAAAAATTGTTCATACTTGATACATAAAAAAATTTAAAGTGACAAAATTATGCTCCAAAAAAAAGTTGTATTCTGAATCACCATTTTTCAAAATCGAGTGATGTTTTGCTAACTCAAAAAAATGGGTACTAGGTCATTTTCTCATTTGATCGGTAACTATGTTATGAAACAAGCTCCAGAGAGAAGAAGCAATTCATAACCTTTTTCAACCAAATATTCTTCTTTCCCCCAGCCTCTCAAATCCTCCTTGTGTAGGTCAACTATGGCATTTTCTATTAACAAAGCTTCCATAGCTCTACATGGGCCACACATGGAAAGAGGGATTTATTCCCAATTTTATCCTATTCATTGACCAACTTGGGACCACAAAGAGAGATCATAGAGTGTTAGTTGCCATTTATTGCTGACCCACTCACGCAATGGCCTTAGTGAAGCATAATGAACTAATGGTGGTGTTGGGTAATTTAATTGTTGGTTAAATTACTTGCATTAAATTATCAATCCATGGTTCATGCTCTTGCAAAGTATACTTGCACTATATATGCTAGGTTATCAAATTTTAATTTAAAAAGTAAATTTACTTATGGAAAAGATATTGAATGAAACCTACTCATGAAAATATCTAAGTGGACACACACACATGTTCTTTCTCAAAGACTACATTAAAAAATCAATGAATTCAAAGCTTAAAAAGTAAAGAAATTAAGAATAAATCTATTCTAGTTCTATACTCTGAAAATTTTGAGATGCTATTCTATTGGACAAGAAATGAAACTTATTCTATTGTACTTTTGAAATTAAATCTAGTCTATTGAACCTTCAATCTAATCTATTGTTCTTTATGAAATAAATCTAATCTATTGAACTCAACGACAACTCTAATCTATTTTTCTTGAAAGAAAGTCTAATCTGTGAATCAAAAGCATATATAATCTATGAGGTTTTGAAAGTAAATCTATTCTAAAACCAAGAAAAAAATGAGATTTTATTCTAAATAAAAAGAAAATGACATGAATTCAACTACATGAAGCCTAAAAAATTACTGATGTGAAAATGACATGAATTCAATTGCATGAAGCCTAAAAGATTACTGGTGTGTGCATACTAAACCAAAATCAAGCATAACTATCAATTATAAATATGAGGCTAAGCAATAAAAGGATAACGAGGTTAATTTCTTTTGGTTGTTTTTGAGAGTTTTCTCAAGCACTTGACCTGTGGGAAAGCAAAGAAAAATAAGTAAAAGGCAAGATAAAATCCTAAAGAAGAAAATAAATCATTTAATCCAATTTTATTCAAGATAGAGCATTAATCTAAATGCAATAAAAATCATAGCATAAGTGATCAAATGAAAAGGATGAATAACATCTATAGTATTGAACTCTCACTTTTGATGGGGTCCCTCCACGAGGAGAAATAAACTTCAGATCATGAAGATGAAACCAACAATAATGATTATGATAATGCCATAATAAAGTTTGTATTAATTGTAGTGCATAAACATCATCTTCTCCACAATAATATGTCTAAAAAAATACTAAATTATGAATTGTATCTCAATTACATACGAAGAATTTATATAAGGTTTAAAAAATAAACAACTTGAGAGTTTGGTACCTAAGAACTAGAATCACAATTGACATCTCAGTTTCCAAATTAAAATAGGAGTCTTTCTCCTCACAATTCACTACTGAAGGAGCGAATCGTAAGAAGACACATCATCAAATTGAAATTTGTCTTCAAATCTCGCTCACCTAATGATAACTCTCCTACACTTGATAATATAATTGATTCCCTTGATATGATGTGCGTTACAGGTATGCCAAGGCTACTTTGACTATGGATTTGACTCAAGAGATATGGGGGCAAATAGGTGGATCTCCATCTTGGCAACATTTGACACTATAATTTGGTTGATTTTTAATACACAAGTACTTAAAGAACCTTGGATCCAACTGTGGATTATTAGATTAGCTGCAGAAAATGCATAATTCAGTAGCTATTGTTTAGTTAAACAAATTTCACAAAGGAAAACGTATAGAGTTGAGATGATAATGGACATTTACCTTATTAATGTATTTGCATGGATCAGATTAATTTTAACCCACAGAGAAGATGAAATGGGATAGAAATAGGTGAAAAAATAAATGAAAATGTAAAGATAATTTATCAAAAAGAGGAAAAATTTGGAGGCTCCAAATTCCCCCGTGTCAAAGGTTTTGCACATTGTCCTCATGCACTTGTGATTATAAAAATTCCAAAATTATAATGATGTCCTTCAAAGGAATGCTTCTTAGGCATGCACTAAAATATCCAAGTTTGTATGAAATGCCTTGATTTTTACATTTACTGACCATCTTGGCTTCCTCAACAATAATTTAGCTTGCAACCCCTTGATATTCTATTTATGCATCTTATTGTTTTTCCTTAAGCGTTTGATTTTTCTTATACCAATAACACATCCTAAGAAGCATAATTTCATGGTGGTTTTGACCAATTGATTCTCATACTTTATATTCTTATTTAATAGCTCAAGTTAAAAAATATCCTTCTTTAATTTCTTAATGACTTCTTGTTACTTAGGAGAAGAAATATTTGTTTCCAAACTAGGTTGGTCAAAACACAAGTATCATCACGTAAAATATCATCATGTAGTTATAGTTCAAGAGGTGAATTTATCATGTATTGTGTTTCTTTCTCTAATGTTTAAAAGTAATCATAAGCTTGTTGTTGAACAAAATCCACTTATGGAGTCTTTCTTGTAGAAGGTTATGATACCTCTGTCTTTTTCTTGTCAATTTGTATGGTCTCAGGTGGTTCATGGCTGAATTTTTTAGTCATGCTCCTTATCAGTCTTCTACTTTTCCTTTCTTGTTGCATAGGCTCCAATGCCTTTTGAACATTTTTCCTTTTAATCCTCAGTTTCTAAGGTTTTTCTTGCCTTCTTTTGGTAATTCATCTTGTTTTTCTTCTTCCTTGGATTTCTTTCTTTTAATGCTTTCTGATTCATTCCTTTTTTCTGTTTGATTTTCTGGTTTTCTCCTAGGCCCACCTTTGGAGGGTTTTGCTCACTTTTCCAACTCTTTGAGTGTAATATTATCCTCTGCATCTCCAATTTTATAAAAAAAAATTTCTTCTTCATTGCTCATAGCTAGATTCTTATTGTCTTTAGCTTTAGGCTAGGGTTTAGGGTTTGAAGAAACCCTCCTTTGTCTCCTCTTTGTTTTTTTAACCTCTTCTTCATCTATACTTTCTAGAAAATGGTTTCTCACAAGAAAATATTTCAATTATCACCATTGACTTTAAATTGTGATTTTATACTAATTTTCACTAAATGATGATGATATAAAGCATAGTCTATGTTCCTAGAGTCTCATTGGATGTTAAACACCATTTTCTTCAAACTCCACATGAGATAATAAGGTAAATTCAATTCTTTTCCTCTGATGAAGTGAATTAAAAACTATCATGATAAAATAGAAGGATTCCAAGCCTCCCTTCACAGGTGAGGAATTTTTGCAGTATAAACAACAATTTTCTCCATTTTGAATCTAATGCAGAGAAATGAATACCTTTCTTAAATGCTAAAATGTCCATGCCTGGGTTATGTAGAAAGGCGTTCCTTTTTTCATCTTTCAATCTTTGATGCTTGAACCAAGTTTCTCAACTCCTAGGAATTTCCATGGTTTTGGAAATGAAATATTATCAATTTCAATTTGATATCCCCAATTTAGGCTTCAACTCCATCGAAGGGTCAAGAAAAATCTCTAGTCACTTCCACCTCATATCCATCAAACGTTTCATTTAGGAACTTTGCACCCATAGACCCATGGTGAATGATGACAACCATGACTGTAGAAGAAGTCTTACTTCCAAATTTCACTTTTGATAATATATCAGTGGAAAAATACATGGTGGAATGAATGAAGTTCAGTGTAGGATGTTAGGTTAAAATGGAAGTGAAAGGATTTCAGTGGTATTATTATACAAGGATTATCCCTTTTAAACTCATAACTGCCAAGATCCATTTGGATACAATCCATTAATATTGTCATGGGCTTATAGATCCAAATTCTTTGTATACGATAAGGATATTTTCAAATTATGATGAATTGAAAAGATAGTGAGCGGGTTATGATTAATGCCATCATTAAAATATATGAAAGCCATTTGTTTTGGTCCAAAAGTCCATCAACTTAGAGATCTATAGTACTTACTTTAACAAAACTAATTAACTATCCATTTAGCTACCTTTTGTTGCATACATCACTTTTATGCTTTAATTTTTCTTGCTTGTAGGTTCAATATGTTTTTTAGGAGAACCAACTACAAAATGTTGAACTACCTGCAGAATGTTGACAATATTCAAAATTTTTCTTCAATTTTTTACGACTCTTACTGATTTCTCAAGGCTGATGATGTTGATGATCATTAATGTTGATGACTATCCGTGAGTTATCTTTAAAAGAGAAACTAATTCTTCAAACCAATTATTTTGAATTGAAAATTTATTTTGCAAATAAGAAAGGGAAAAGAGAAATGGGAAAGGAAAAATCTAAAGTTGCAAAGTATTTTTGGTTTTCAACTAAGATTTTCAGCACAACCTGTATTGACAACAATGTTGGTTTTCATAACAACACTTATTATTATATATATATATATATATATAATATATATATATATATATATATTATATATATATATATATTATATATATATTATATATATAATATATATATATATTTCTCTCTCCCTTTATATATATTAGTTTATTCTAGAGAAAAAATACATCAAGCTTCTGTTGGTAGTAGAGGAAAAATATTTCTTTTTCCTATCAACCTTAAATCAAAATTTTCTTGCTAATTTTGAACAAACTCTTCCTTTATCAAGGGCTTATGTTATAAATTTAATCTATGCCCATTGAAAAGGAAAGTGATACCTTCTTGTTATGCAGACAAATCACTCTCGCAGACAAGAGCGATCTCCCTAGACTCAAACGAGATCTACTAACAGACAGAAAAACAACTGCTACATTTCCTTAATTCATAATTGACGAATGAAGTGTGATGTATGCAAGAGCCTCTTAAATTTTCTACGAAATGGTTGTGGAAGTTCTTCAGATGTTTTCAAAAGCCTTCCTCACTCCTTCAAAAGGAAGATCTGCATGAACATAAGAAAACATGACATAAAAGCACAAAGTAGATAAAGGTAAGAAATATCATGAATAAAAATCATAATATAGCATAAATCACCAATATAAACCAATATTCAGTTAAAAATCATGAAAAGGATCAAGGAGATTTCTGAAGAGAATTGAAATAGATTCAAGTAGGAAAAAATATGATTATATTAAATATTGAACAAGAAGAAGCATTACAACCTTGGGCTTGATGATGTATGCCTCCTCCTAATATTCTACAATCCTCTCCTTAGATGATAAGCATTCCAACCTTTTTCAAACAACACAATTTTACATTCAGAAGTCCTCCTTAGCTCTCTGGTATGTGTTGAATTTATAGGCCAAGAGGAGGAGGTTTTACATTCTCTTCTCAAGGGATGAGATCCTTAAAAGGATGGACTATGGTTCCACAAAGGGAGGGAGTTTGATCCATAAAAAAAGGGATGAGGCCCAAGTATGTAGAGGCTTGGGGCATTTAGTTAGGAAGTATTCCTCTAAAAAGGGTTCTAGATCACTTTTTATTTTTAGTCATGTTGAAAGATTTATGTAGTTTATAGTGGAAGATAAAGCACAAATTGTCGCATGCCATAATGGTAAAAGCTGTGGTTGTGCAAAGATTAGCTAGGAAACTATAGAAGTGCTTCAAAATAGGTTTTAAGCAATATAATCCTAAAATCTTGCAAACTTTGGGATTGTTTTACTCTCAAATTTATACGGGAATGCTTGAAACATTACATCGAATAGTAAGAGATTTGGATTTGGTGGTGTTTTTTCTAATTATGAAAAAAGGACGTGTAATGGATTGCCCCCTAAAGTGAAAAGTCATAAAGGGATGCTTGAGGACTGAAACATTTTATCATGCCAAATTTTAGATTAGATACCAATTGGTTGGAGACCTAAAACAAACAATCAAGGATTAAGTTACAATATTTTCATATAAGCATTACTGAGGTAGGCATTCCCATACTTGGATTAAAAGTATCTCAAAGAATCATTATGGAAATGCATAAAAAACCATGTCAATAGTAGATACAGTATGAATGCAGCTATAAAATGGATCTATCTTTTTAATCATGAATATCTTGAAACTCTACGCATCCTAGATGGATGAAACTAGATCCAAAGTCTTGATCTTCATCTATATCGATCCATAGTATAAATCTAACCATGCAAGTGAATGTCTTGAAGTTGAACATGGTAAAAACCACTTGATTACCGGTCACTGATGTGAACTATTAACAAGTGTGAGAGAAACCACCAATAATGACAATGGTCCTCAAGGTACCATAGTACAATCTATGAAGTGTGATTAAATGTATTGAAGTCGAACACTCATATAGTCATTCGATCAAAGGTAAATGATGGGAACCCATCATTGAAGGAAAGAAACCTTCCATTAAGGCATGCAGGCTCCAAGGTGCTAAAGGAGGTTCCTAGATCAACTTCCTATATAATCATCCAAAGTCAATAGGAAGTGATCTATCACAAAAGGGCCTATGACATGAAACTCATTTCAAGTTCTGAAGAAAAAATTTGGAATAATTCAAGACTGACTCAAGGGTGGTTGGCGCGATTGACGCTATGAATTGCAAGGTAATTTTTACTAAGGTTGGACATCTCTTGAACATATCTGCGACATGAAATTTCGACTTGGTAGTTGATATGGATCTTGGTGGGATCCCCTCAAGATCTAAAAGATTGAAATGGATCTTGGTGGGGAGGCCCCTAATATCTGAAAAATTGAAATGCCAGAAGAAAAGAGGATAATATACAATAACAAAACCACAAATAATTTTCTTTTATTAAACATATAATAACTATAAAGGCTACATTGTAGTGTACAATATGTCCTTTTACAAAATGTGACCTACTACTTATAACCTTTTTTGGTTACAATACCACAGGTAAATTCCATGGATAAATAGCATGGGTGAACGAATATCATGCGTAGATGCCACTTACAATACCATGGGTGGATGCCACTTACAATACCATGGGTAAATTCCATGAGTGGATGATTACCATGGGTGGATGAATACCATGAGTAGATGCCATTTTCCATGCGGATCAACAACATTTGACTAAAAAATAAGACCCAAAACTAATCTGAAGACAATAAGGTGTGATCAATTTGAGAGGAAAATGGATTTCCCAACCCAGACATAAAGGTGACAGAGTGTCATGTTCAAGAGTGACATACTCTCTTCTGTAATACAAAAATAAACATTTGTTTCCAATTTCCCCCCACCATTACTAGAAAGTACCTCTTATTTTTGTGCAAGCTTGAGGAGGATAACATGTGCTTGTCCTATAAGCTCATCCTTTAGATGATTCCTTCTGAGTATTTTTAATGAACCCTAGGAAGGAGTGGTTTCCTCTCTTCATGATTGACAAGCCCCACACTGTTTATGTTTTACGAGTCCAACTAAGGGATACCTCGATGTCATTTTCATATTTCAAGAGTTTGAAAAGAAAAGAAAATAAAACTCATAAATGTCTTTTATCATAAATTTTTAATGAGTCCAGAGAAAGTAAAGATCGATGCTTTTCTTTTTTAGGGAGTTAGGAGAAAAACATAAGTAAACTTTAAAATGTCATTTCTCATAAATTTAGCCTCTCAAGCCCAGAAAAGTGTAAAATGATGCAGAAGAGAACTATTTTGACCATGATTAGTCAAAGTATACCTTTTTCATAAATAATCCACATGACCCATAAAATGGGTAAACTTATATCAAGTAGACGTTTTTTCGTTTTCTTTAACGAGTTCAAGACAAACAAGCATACTCGACAACATTTTCATGTTTTGAGAGTCATAAAAGAGCTTAAAGGTAACTCTAGGGTTTCACTTTTTCGTAATTTTTAAGAGCTCGAAAAAATGATAAAATTTTACTCATCATCAAAATGATCTATTTCCATAATTAAAGCTGTAACTGCACATTTAAACTCAGAAAATAATCATAACTTCTCTAGAAATAGTAAAAATAACATTCAAAATTTGAATTTTTAGAAGCTAAAGGCAAAAAATATTATTAAAATAGGCCTATTTTTCTTATAAAAGTTCAAAAAGTAAAATTTATTTACCATTTGTGCCTTTTACCATTGAGAGATTTTAAGAGTGCATTTTCACCCTAAACTTAAAAACGAGATTGCGATAATACCAATGGACCATTTCACAAACCATTTTCTCTAGGTAAGAGACCATTCCATTCTCTTAATATTTGATAGATTTTATTTTGCACTTCACTGGTGATTTAGTGTTTTTTAAGGGTTTTTATCAATTAAAAGTGTGCCCTCGGCGTGCACATTTCCTCTTTAATGGGAATGTGCAACTGGACCCTTTTTGCATCGCTAAAAAAACATGATTTGCATAGTTTACCTGAGAGGGAACCGCATAACAGGAGACCACACAAGACACCGAGGGTTTTCAGAAAATAATAAAAATACCCAATTTTTTTTTAAAACTTTCCATATTATTTTTCTAATCAATTTCTGTCATTGATTTCAGGATTTTGAAGTGAAAAAGATGGAATGGAGAGGGAGAGAGAGAGATAAAATGAAGCTCAGGATGTAGAGGCTTTGAATGACCCAACAATATTACATGCTTTGAAAAATTGCTTTCTCAAATATTTTATGATTCCATGCATGAAAGCTCAAGTGGATTTACTGACATGGTTAGCGAGAGCTTGGAATGTCCAAGAACAAGTTTTTCTAATTGGAGATCATAGGCTCACCATAGATTCCAATGACATTTATTTATGACTAGGCTTTCACGTCATGGGACCGATATTTCATTTTTGGGGAGTAGACCAAATGGTGGAACAACAAAGTCTTATCTATCTAAGAATTATGTTCCTAGGGCCGAACTTAGTAATGGAAGAATTGATATTAAAACCATTGAGAGACTTCTGTTAAGGACCATCACATTTTCTATTGTCCGACTATATAGAAGTGTACACTCCGCATGGTCACTAAAGCCCAAATGAAAATTTCACTAGAGTGCATGAAACCCACTGTTTTTAACTAGTGCGAGGGAGTTTCCACTAATATCAAAGGGTACCTCACCAGAACAAAAAATGGAATACTAAATTTTTTTGGATATGGTGCCATAACTATACCACTTTCTCTGTAGAGGATTCCTCTTCTCTATCTACAAGTATCTAAGTAGATGGGAGGACCACGAGATCCTCGCATGTTACAGTGGGTTACATTGATGACTCGCCACAGAGGTGGTGATGGTCCAATTGTTAGATATACCATTTCATTTTTCAGATTGCTGGATCACTAGATTTTTATGATTGAGGATTACCCATATGTGGGTATGGACTACACTAGAGATCCAGATATCCCACCCCTACAGGAATGAAATGGGGTGATATAGGTAATAAATTCTCATTTTGGTTTTTTGTATATATATATATATATATATTTACATCCAAAAGTAATCATCTAAAATAATCATGCAGATGTGGGCCCAATTAGACCAGCAATGATGCATCAATTTGATAGACGTGATGAACAACCAACTGCTCCCATAGCACAAAACCTAGAGGTAGTAGAATCCTTGACTGACATAGAACATACCCTTGATAGGTTGAGTCTAGATATCCCATACATCGGGATTGATGATTTTCCTCTCCGCTACCAGAGGCATATAATGGGAGTACCTGGGCCGATTAGTCATCTATTACGATTAGTGGCTCGTGCTATAGTTTGTTATCATGATCATAATGATTAGATGCCAATCATAGGGATATATTTTTCTTTTTGATCTATTAACATGTTCGAATAATAAAGGCCACAGGGCCTCATATGTTTTGGATGGAATTTCTGTAAACTCAAACTTTTTACAGACATTATGATTAATGGAGACTACTTCTATTTTCTCAGCTTGTTTTGTACAATGTATGAATAATTTCTATTTTATTTTTACTTGAAAATTTTGATTTAATACATAATTTTCCCATGCGTCTATTATTGTATTTTAATTTCTTGGAATATATCTATATTCAATGTAATCAAACTCTCTTTCCAAGAGATGGAACTGTAATAACATCATTAACATTGTAGAACTTCTTACTGAATAAACACGATTTAAATGTAATACTATGAGTTGTGAATCCATTTGTTGTTAAATTGAAACATATTCCATGCATGCTTACTAAATTATCAATGGGAGAATAAATGTCCTAGGTGGTGGAAGACAAATTCCGAGTACTACGACTATTGCAATCAATGTAGCCAATGTAAGTTTGAGGGAGTGTTCGCATATGTGAATCAAGTGTAACACAAGCTAAGTAGGAGAAGTAGAAAGGAGTTTACAAAAATAATTAAAATTTCCACACATGTAAAATATCAATTTACAATGTACCCATGCAATGGCACATGCCCCCCAAACTTCATTTGATCTACCTAAGTAGACTACTGGTTACTAATAGAAGGATGAAATGAAGGTTCATTTATGAGATTAGATGAAATATTCAACATAACATTTATGCAAGTTAATAAAAGACTCAACTCAATTAGAGGGGGATTTGTTTCATTTTTTAATGAGCTTGACACATGACCATGCTCAGGAATCTGATAGATTGGTTTCATTTTTATGCAATCTTAAAACAAAAATAACCATGCTTAGACCTTGTTTCATTTTTTAGCAAGGTTGACAAAGTGAAGAAACATCCTCACAGGGACCTGTGTCATTTTTTAATGAGGTTGACACAGTAAAAGAACCATCCCCATAATAATATTTAGCATGGCTTCCAATAGGAAGAAACACATGTCAAGGGACATGCCTCAATCATGGTTTCCAAGAGCTCTTCATTAGATAGAAGAGAAGTTCTCTAGAAAGAACACATGTGAAGGGAATCAATAGGGGTAAGGAAATCAATTTGAAATTCCCCCATAGGATTTACCATGTCAGTTACCAGATTGGAGTTAAAAGAGGCCGAGCAAGTAATGAGAGGTTCACCTACATCAATAACTGAATGCATGGGACAAGCTTCCACATAATTAACCCATGGTGGGGTATATACCTATTAGGTCCATATACTACTAGTGTAGCCCCCTTATTTTTATTTTTGTGCCCATGTAGTCCCCATATTTTTATTATTGTGCCCCATACAAGCCCACTATTGTTATTGTTGTTCCCTTACATTATTATTGTTATGTAGGCTCTGATGATATTGTGACCCCTTAGACTTCTATATTTAGAAAGGAGGTCTTTTCATTTGAATCATTCAAGAATTTTTCATTTATGTGATGTAAAGGAGGTTTCCCCCTTAAAGAGGCATATTTTGAAGTCATTGATCTATCTCATTTTTTGATTCGATTACATAATATTTAGTATTAGAGCTTTGGATTCTAGGATTTCACTACTAGAAACATGTCATTGTGGAATCTTCTCTATAACATTTTTTATACGAAGGTTTAGAAGTTGAATTTTTTACCATGAGTAGTCACAATCATGATGAACTTCGTGTAAAAATCTCAGATCTTTGTTCGCTATATTTTCAGAGACATGATCCTATAATTTAGGGTTTTTGTATGCTCCATAATTTCATCTCAATTAGGTGACCTTTGGAAATCATCATATCTTCCTCTACGAGAATCGAATTTGAATTTACTAAAAATTAGCCGAAAGTGAATGGAGTATAGTATCTTGTGTATCGTTTACAAGGCCTAAGGTTTAAATGGTGACACGTGGCACTCAATACAGTTTCGCTCTACAAAACCCGTCCATGATCAGGCCTTCACAGGATATTGGACATAAATCTATCTTGAAGAATCCAAATTTGGTCTAACCTGAGGCATTGGAAATAAGACTTAGAGGGCTACCACAAGATCAAATTTAGGACCTCGGATATCTGAATCTATAGAGATACAATAGGTTCAATATCAAGCGCCTACAAAGCAAGAAAAATGTGTGTATTTTTTCAAAATTTGCATAAGTTTTGTTTGAAAAATAAGTTTGAAGTGATTAGAAGGGCATAGTGAAGCATAAATATAATTGTTTTATTCCAAAATGACTCGAAGCAAGAAAATAAAAACATATAGTGAGAAACCATAAATCTCTAATATGACACATGAAGTAGAGGAAGAAATGCAACATGATATATAAAAATTACGAGACCAAGTGCAACAAATTTCGCTCTTGTAAAGAGCAACCAAATGAAATGGAAGCTTAGATGGATGGTTTGAAGAATGGTTTAAAATAATACATGGAAGGTTTGAAGGATTGATTAAAATCAGACACAGAAGGTTTAAAGGATTGATTAAAATCAGACATGGAAGGTGTGAAGGATGGTTTAGAAGGAAACATGGAAGGTTTAAAGGATGGTTTAGAAGCAAACACAGAAGGTTTGAAAGAAGGTTTGACAAAGTTTCTACAAGAAATGATTCCTAATGGAGAAAATGTATAAGATGAAACTCATGATGAGAACAAAAAAAATGTTAATTATGATTTCATAGACTCTAACATTGTATTGAAGAATGACCATATTCCAAAGATCGATATGAGGAAGTTTGATGGCAAGGATCTGGTAACATGGATACTACATATGGAGAAATATTTTGATCTCCATAATGTGAAACACACAGAAAAGGTACGCATTGCAACTTTATATCTAGAACCCAATCAATTTGTATAGTATCAATGGATTTTTTCTCATAAACTACTCGTCACTTGGTTAATTTTTATGGAGGAAATGATAGCACATTATGAGGATACAAAGAGTGAAACCTTCTTTAGCCAATTGATAAATCTAAAAAAAAGGTTTCAATGGAAGAGCTCATTGAAGACTTCCAAAAAATGAATATAAGAGTATATGATATTCTAGAGGAACATAGCATTGATGGCTTCATAGGGAATTTAAAGGATAACTTCAAACATGAGGTTCAAATTTGGGAACTTGATTCATTGGAGAAAGCATTCAAGGTGGCAAGGAAATTTGAAAACAAAATTATGGCAACAAGGAAGTCTACCACTCACAACTATAAAGATGGAAGTGTTGCTTTTAGCCTTCCACAAGCTACAAGATTGACACCAAAAAAATTAGAATAAAAAAGAGCAAAAGGCTTTGTTAGTAAATGTTGTAAGTGTGCTGAGAAGAAATTATTTTACACAAATTGTGAAGAGGAGGAAGAAAAGGAACAAGAAACGTCAAAAGAGGAGGATATACACCAGGAACTGACCCTAAAGAAAGAAGAAATGAATATGACCATATCTTGTAATGCATTGGAAGGAATTCCCACTCCTAAAACTCTCAAGATAAAAGGACATATAGAGAAGAAAAAGGTAATAATGCTGATCGATTTGGGTAGTACCCATAATTTTATTCATTGTAAGATAGCCAAGGAATTGAATTTCTTTCTATATCCAGCACCAAAGTGTAAAGTGATGGTTGAAAATGGAGGAATGGAAAGTGCCATAATATCAAGCTAATCATGGGGGAATATGTATTGAATAGTCCAATGCTTTCCATTCCAATGGGTGGTGCTGATCTTATACTAAGAGTTCAATGATTACAATCTTTGGGTACGTTAAATTTTAATTTTCTAGAACTTTTCTTGAATTTTTTTGGGAAGGAAAGGAAGTTGAATTAAGGGGTATCACAGGGAAAATAGGAAAGATAATTAGCTCCAATGGCATGAAAATCCTTCCAAATAAATAAAAATGGGGTGTTATTGCAAAAATTATGCTCACTAGATATGCAAACATTGAAATCATCTATTTCTGTAGATCTCCAAAAAGTCTTGGACAATCATTCCAAGGTATTTGAGATTACCAAAGGCTTCCCACCTATTCATGATAATGATCATGTATTCATTTGATTCTAGGATTTTTTCCTCCAAACATAAGGCCTTAAAAATATCCCATGCCTAAAAGAGTGAAATTAAACGTATGGTTGCAGAATATCTAGAGGTCAGTATAATTAAACCTTGTCAAAGTTCTTTCTCTGCTCCCGTAGTATTGGTGCATAAGAAGGATGGATCATGACACATGTGTTTGGATTATATGGAGCTCAACAAGCTCACTATTAATGATAAATTTCCCATTCCTATCATTGATAAATTGTTGGATGAATTGCATGGAGCAATTTACTTCACCAAGTTAGAGTTTCATTCAGGATATCATCAAATTAGAATGAAGACTGAAAAAATTCCAAAAACAACATTTAGAACTCATTAGTGTCATTAGGAATGTTTGGTCATTCCTTTTGGCCTTACCAATGCACCTTATACATTTCAAGTTTGATGAATTCCATTTTCAAACCCTTCCTAAGAAAATTTGTGTTAGTAGTTTTTGATGATATACTAATCTACAACAATTCTGGGAAGTATCATGTTCAACAGGTTGACAGGGTGCTCAAGATATTTGAGGAGAAACACTTGTATGCAAAAAACTCCAAATGTTTCTTTGGAGTATAGGAAGTGGAATATCTGGGTCATATTGCATCTCATGAAGGTGTTTAAGTAGATCCTAATAAAATTGAAGTCATTAAGGAATGGAAAATCCACACAACTATAAAGAATCTTCAAGGATTTCTCGGGTTGATAGGGTATTATCACAAGTTTGTTAAGAATTATGGGAGAATAGCAGCACCTATAACAACATTACAGAATAAAGATGAATTTTCTTGGACTCCACAAGACAATAAGGCCTTTGAAAATCTTAAAAAGACAATGTGCCAAGCACCGGTCTTAGCTACGTCAGAATTCAAAAAAAACTTTATTGTGGAATGTGATGCCTCAGGGAATAGGATTGGTGTTTTTTAAAGCAATAAGGAAGACCCATTTATTTTTAAAGTTTTCCAATCAAAGGGAAGTATTTACACAAACCTAATTATGAGAAGGAAATGTTGGCAATACTACATGCACTAAAACAATGGCGATCTTACCTAATGGAAATGCACTTGAAGGTAAAAATAGATAATGACAGTCTTAAATAATTTTTGGAACAAATATTATCTTCATAAGAGAAACAAAAATGGGTCACAAATATGTTGGGTTATTACTTTGAAATCATCTACAAAAAAGGGAACAAAAATGTTGTTGCAAATGCACTCTCAAGAAAGGATGAGGATGTGGAAGGATTTCTTTGTGAAATTTCTATTATCAAACTAGATTGGATAACCAAAGAAAGTGATGAATGGAAGAATGATGAAGAGGTGTGGACACTCATTCAAATGTTGCAGCAAGATCCCAATATATCTGATACATTTAGCTAGAAAAAATGATTAATTATGGTACAAAGATCGCTTATATCGTTGTAATAATTCCAAACTCAAACAAAATATTATTTTGGAATTGCACACCTCTCCCTTAGGAGGGGACTCAATATTTTTAAGAAATTACCATAGGATCAAGAAGTACTTTTTTTGGGAAAGCGTTAAATCTAATATTCAAAAATTTCTGGTGGAATGTTTGGTTTGCTAAGAAAATAAAGTTGATACAATTAAGACCCTGGGTCTGTTATGACCTTTAGCCATTCCAAGTCAACGTTGGGAGGACATTTCAATGTATTTTATCATAGGTTTATCCAATTCCGAAGGAAAGAGTGTCATCATGGTGGTAGCTGATAGACTTACAAAGTATGCACATTTTTTTGCATTATCTCATCCATTCAAAAGTAGTACAATTTTTACTACATTTATGGAAACAATTCAAAGGCG
The DNA here is from genome assembly GCA_000404065.3 of Pinus taeda. NCBI lineage: Eukaryota > Viridiplantae > Streptophyta > Pinopsida > Pinales > Pinaceae > Pinus > Pinus taeda. The sequence continues at coordinate 25,552 of APFE030789330.1, forward strand.
ACTTGGAAATGAAAAGATTATTGTAAGTGACAGAGGTCCCATTATCATTGGAAATTTTTGGATGAAATAATTTTCTTATTTGGGTACTCAATTAGCTCATATCTCATATTATCATCCTCAATCTGATTGGAAAACTGAGATAGTGAATAATTGTTTTGAAGTATATCTTCATTGCTTTTTATCTGATAACAAACACAGTGGGTCAAGTGGTTACCTATGGTTGAATGGTGGTATAACACTTCCTTCCATACTGCAGAAAAATGACCCTATTTATGGAATTTTATGGATTCATCCACCGTCCATCACATCATATTTAAGATAAAATTCTAAGGCTCAAGCAGGGGAAGATTGCATTGAGCATCAACAACAGGTTTTCCAACTCTTAAAGGATAACCTCACTTTGGCGCATAATTGATGAAACAATAAGTAGATCAACATGCAATGAAAGAAGTTTTGATGTAGGAAACTGGGTATTTTTATGACTACAACCATACAAACAAATGTCCCTCAAGAAAGATAAGAAGGATAATAAATTATCGCCAAAATACTATGGTCCTTCCAGGGTGTTGCAAAGGATTGGTACTATGGAATACAAATTGGAACTTCTTGCATCTTCCTGATTGCACCCAATTTTCCATGTTTCATGCTTAAATAAGGTTATATGTGACAAGCTCCCAGTTCAAACAATATTGCAAGAACTTGATGAGAAAGGACAAATCATATTGGAACATGAAGAAATATTGGGAACAAGAACCTCACAACTACAAAATTGATCAATTTCAGAGTATCTCATCAAGTGGAAGAACTTAACCACTAAAGATTCCACATGGGAGGATGAAAATTTTATACTGAAGCATCTAGAACTGCTCAATCATTGAGGAAAATACTTTTTTGAAGGAGAGGTTCACGTTAGGTACCTATACTACTAGTGTAGCCCCTAATTTTTATTGCTGTTCCCATGTAGTCCCCATATTGTTATTATTGTGCCCCATAGAAGCCCACTATTGTTATTGTTGTGCCCTTACATTATTATTGTTATGTAAGCTTTGATTATATTGTGACCCCTTAGTCTCCTATATATATAAAGGATGTCTTATCATTTGAATCATTCAAGAATTGTTCATTTATGTGATGTAAAGGAGGTTGTCCCCTCGAAGAGGCTAATTTTGAAGTCGTTGATCTATCTCTTTTTTGAAATGGTTACATAATAATACCACTTACATATAAGGAACATTGAGAGTGTTAGATGGCTGGTAGTCAAATCAAGACAAATGAAGGAAATTTGGTCAATAGTCAAAATGTTTCCATTTTGAAGCAAAGACATCACTCGAAAGTGTATGGACACGATAACTTTCATGGCATAGACATAGTATTTCCCAAGGAGCAAGTTGAAATCTAAGGGGCCTTGGACTACCATAATATCAATATAGATAATTTTACCTTCCAAAGTAATAAGTAACTTATTAAGAATCCCTAAAGTATCACTATTGGCTATGTTGAAAACTAACAGATTCTATGTAAAAAGTACAAGTTGAGGGGAACCCAAAGCTTGCCAAGTGGTTGAGGATAAAATTCTAACATAAGCACCTTCATCTACATTTGTGTGATGCACATTCTTACCATCAGCCTTAACAATGATTTGGAAAGGGTGGAATAAGGAAGACGTGGCTCTATTAGTCTACTCCAATCAAAATAAATAACATTAGTACTTGGATGGGGTTCTGTAGGAACAGGTAGAATGTCCCCTTGAGTAGAAGAATATGGAATAACAAGAAGAACCTGAGTGGTGTTAATGTAACTAAGAGAGTGAGATTGAATGGATTTTAAATTGAGTCACCCACCCGATCAACAAATAGTTCATCAACCTTAGTGAAATGTGTTTCACTCTCCAATGGAAGAGTGGTTTTTACTGTACTTGGAAAGAGATTAATCACCTTATCAATTGATGGTAGGTTAGGGGAAAGCATATGATAACCAATTGGAAGTTTCTATTGAGAAACAATAAGGTTTTCCAACAATTTTGAGCCTTCATCCATGTGAAGTAAAATATGAGTTTGATGAATCCCTTCACATAACCTACAAGGATACCTAACATTACCCTTTTTCCCTGGAACCTGACAATCACTAGTTGATGGATCAAGAACAAGTTGATGAGAATTTTTAGACCGCACCTCTAATACCTTTGGAATATTAGGACAATCAATAAGAAGGTGGTCACCCTACAAATCTTTCAAGGGAATTTGGGCTTGTGACATATTTTGGACGACTCGTCAACATTTTCCATACTCGAAGCAATCGCTAGATGATTTACTTATTTCTTACCTTGCTTCTTATTCTTCTTCTCCTCCCCTTTCTTCTTCTTCTTAGTCACCTAGTTATCAACATCAAGGATTTTACCAAGTGAGGAAGAAGAAAGAGAGGAAACCATTTTGGGTGAAGAAGGTAAAGGTTCAACAAACGACTGTTCTTGTTGAGATGGATAACTTGGCTGAGGTGAAGAACTTGTTTGAGGGGGAACAATTTGGGTATTTGGGACTAAATAAGTTGAAAACAACCACACCAGTAAACCTATTGTGAATTTGAGAAGTGATAACATAGCCATATAAGGAGGATCAACATTTCCATAGCTAGGAAAAGGATTAAGATTCCCACTAAAAGGGGTTTCTTTATCAATAATGTCTAGAATTGTTGCCATTACATTCAATTTTAAAATATTTAATTAATAATTTTAACAACATTAACAATCAAAAATCACAATCCACACCTAAGGTCTGTAAGAAGTAAAACAAGTTAATAACACATGCTAATAAATATAAGGAGTTAAACCATGCAAACAATATTTTCACAGTGAAATCACTAGTTGGTGGTGAAACCCAATGTCACAGAGATCGATGAGAAAAGTGGCTAGAGATAGACTAGGTGGAATTAGTTAAAATGATAACCTGCTTAATGAGCTCGATTTGGTGCAAGTAACTTCACTTATTCCATCTCGAGTGAAGAATACCCTCCAAAAACGTCCAAGTGAGTCTAATCAACATATGCTCTAGGCACAACAAGGACTCACCCCCTGTCGTCAACTTGGATAAAAGCCCTGAGATAATGGTCTCTAAGGTTACCACATACAACAAATTGACCTGAGCGAACAGTCAAAGATCAGATGTACACTGATCCAAACTTAAACAGGAACGCAACAAATTGCAGAGATAACCATATACACAAAGATGCAGCGGAAATAATACTTCATTTCATTAATGGAAAATACTGAAATATGCTTACAACCAGAAATGGAATAAACCAGCTAGGGCGATGGTAGCTTATCTCTGAGAAGAGATGTGGCTGCTACATGCCTCTGAACTGTTTACAATGAGGCTCAAAGGCCTATTTATTGTTGAGAAACAATGGAAAAACCCTTCACATTCCAAAACCTAACCCTGGAAGATGAAACGCCAAATTGTGGGCCCCGTTTTTGGGTAAGTGGGTACATCAACTTCCCGGGGTCGCGAATTGGTCGTCTTATCTCCGTTTGACGCGCATGATAGCCCGTTGGAAAGATCTCTCCGAGGACTACGACGGAAAAGACGATTTTTAGTCACGAAAAAATCGCTGACGGTAGATTTCCCAAAAAACGTCGTTTATTTAGGGCCTCAAAATGGCTCCGGAAGTTTAGGACCCGAAAAATTGCTAAAAATAGTAAATTGTGCTATAATTAGGGAAACTGAAAAAAACTGCACGAAGCACTAGAGGGGATCCAAGTCGAATTAGCGGGTGGCCACCAATATCCACTTGGATCATTCCTCCCCCCTTAGGAAGCAATGGTCCCCATTGCGTTGAGTTCCTCCATGAGATGAGGGAACTTTTGCTGCACTTGGTCCCTGGTGAGCCACTTGCCTTGGTGAAGGAGTTGTCCTGCTTTGACAACTCGATATAGCTGGATATTCTGCTGGCGAGTGTGCTTGATCTGTGTGTCCATGATCCGATCAGTTGCAGCTTGTTCCATGCAAGCTGGATTAACTCTGTGGGTGTGAGTTGTTCTGCAATGTTGGACGTGTCTAGTAATGGCGGAAAGTATGGCCGAAGGCGGTCGACATTGAACACCGGGTGCAGGCCAAGGAATGGGGGAATGTTGAGCTCAAATGCATTGTCTCCCACAGCCTTGGTAATGGTGTAAGGACCATATCGGAGTGGTCTGAGTTTCCGATAGGCTCCGGTAAGCCGTTCCTTTTGCAAATGCAACCAGACTTTGTCACCCACCTGAAACTTGTGTGGCACCCGATGTTGATCATGTCGTTGCTTGTACTTAGCATTAGATTTCTCCAGAATGTCATGGACCTGCTGGCGAATATGTTGGATGTGCTCAATGAAGCTGTTTGCCTTTTCTGTTTCAGACTGGACATGAGCAGAATCTACATGAGTAGCTGCAAATGGCATGGCCACATCGATGGGACATAGTGGCTGGAATCCCAAGCCCACCTGAAAAGGGGTGTGGCCAGTCGAGCTGTGGAGAGCCCG
>APFE030789330.1:39320-56232 GCA_000404065.3 Pinus taeda
TATCTACAGCATCTGCATCTATCTGACCCTCGAATATGGGGATTTCAAAATTAACTTGTACCTTAAAGGGCGTGGCATTTCCAGAGTAGCTGCTGGAAGCCAATGCGTCACTTTTCGGTAGCCGCTGAAGTATTTGGGCAAAGCTGTCCATCATCGCGTTCCGTTTTCGCTCGAGGGCTTCTTCGAGCAATATTTTGATAGGATCTCCTGCTCCCTCGTCTTTCTTCTCATCCGCCATGGGAGGTCGTCGAGATTTGCGAGGCTGGTCTTGCAAAGGTTCAACCAGCTCAAGCCCTAACTCCTTATATCCCGACCTTGTTGGGGACATGCAAAGAAAAAAAACCGAGAAAAAGCAGACCGCTCTGATACCACTGATCCAAACTTAGACAGGAACGCAAAAAATTGCAGAGATAACCATATACACAAAGATGCAGCGGAAATAATACTTCATTTCATTAATGGAAAATACTGAAATATGCTTACAACCAGAAATGGAAATAAACCAGCTAGGGCGATGGCAGCTATCTCTGAGAAGAGATGTGTGGCTACATGCCTCTGAACTGTGTTACAATGAGGCTCGAAGGCCTATTTATTGTTGAGAAACAATGGAAAAACCCTTCACATTCCAAAACCTAACCCTGGAAGATGAAACGCCAAATTGTGGGCCCCGTTTTTGGGTAAGTTGGTACATCAACTTCCCGGGGTCGCGAATTGGTCGTCTTATCTCCGTTTGACGCGCATGATAGCCCGTTGGAAAGATCTCTCCGAGGACTACGACGGAAAAGACAATTTTTTAGTCACGAAAAATCGCTGGCGGTAGATTTCCCAAAAAACGTCGTTTAGGGCCTCAAAACGGCTCCGGAAGTTTAGGACCCGAAAAACTGCTAAAAATAGTAAATTGTGCAATAATTAAGGAAACTGAAAAAAACTGCACGAAGCAATAGAGAGGATCCAAGTCGAATTAGCGGGTGGCCACCAATATCCACCTGGATCATACACGGAAGGGAATAATAACAAAGCTCAATTCCCTCAAAGGTTCCTCAACATGGTCAATTTGAGGTTTATCCTTCAGGTGACTCCCAAGCACATTTCAACACCGTTTGTAATGCATTCAAATCATGCTACCATAACTAATGAAGTGGGTTTGATTAATTCACTGGGTTGAATATGATATTGTTCTTAACTCCCTTATAAGATGAGCTTCCAAGAGTCTAATTGTAATAGATGGATTTAATCCCTAACACAATATTCTATTGTTTGTTTGTAGCTTTGGAAAGTTAACTCACTTTCCTATTCCAAAGCTCTAATATATAATCTAATGTAGGCATAATGAACCATAGAAATATAAAAATTCTAATTTATTTTTTAGCATTTATTTTAAGTTGTTGTTTACTTAGTAGGTTGATGGATGTGAAACCGATGGTGTTATAACCTGACTCAAAGACAAATGAAATCAAGCATGATAATGTAAGACTTTCACTTCAATGAATTGTAACTAAAGTAAGGAAAGAGGTTTCATTCACTTTTCAATATTGCAAGAATCAATTAATCATTTTTAAAATAAAAATCAAAGAGAATGTAGAATACACAATTCTTAGCCCAAAATTCCCCTAATTTCCTCAAAATCCAAGTTGTGAAATGCAAAATTTAAACCTTAACAACTTATGGCATAGGAAAAATCAAATAATTAATCCCTCCTAAAAACAAAACCATAATTTCAACTTGATGTAATGAATTACTAATCACTGTAAGCAAAAAAATTTGTTGTCTTATAAAAAGGAATAAACACTATTCACTTGGACAAAAAAACAACTTAAAATCACTAGTGGTTCCTTGAAAAAACCTAACGTTTTACCAATACTAATTATCCTTTGCAATCATGAAAACAAATTATGTAATTTGATATTTTGACAAAACAAGGATAGACTCAAGCTATCTCAACAATGATCAATAGTTCTTCTGATTAATCAACAATTCACTAGATCAAACCCTGAAACCTAATTTGCAAAGATAAAGAATTCTTCAAGAAGGCAACTCAAAACATAAAAAAAAAATAGAGAGGAATTTTCTAGAATGGAAAAATATCCAAGAAAGTACATCAATCAAAAAATTTTGGACCCAATGAAAGAACACCCTAATTTTTCAAAAAAATTTGAAACTTACACAGGTAACTAGTTCAATTTAGTGCGCAACCACACTATTTCTAAAGTCAAAGTGCGTACATATACACTCTATTGCTAAAGAAAAAGTTTGCAAGCTGAAAAAACTTAAGAAAAATAAAAAACAAGTCCAAAATTCCAAAACTTTAAGTTTTCAATGGCCAAAACACAGTCATATTAGGTTACAAAAAGAAATCAAAGGTCACAGGAGAATACAACTAAGTACAAACCGTTCCCCAGTATGATCACCAGTTTGTTATGCAGACAAATCACTCTTGCATACAAGAGTGATCTCCCTAGACTAAAATGATATCTAGTAAGAGATATACAAATAAATACTACCTTTCCTTAATTCATAACTGAAGAGTGAAGTGTGATGTATGCAAGAGCCTCTTACCATTTCTATGAAATGGTTATGGAAGTCCTTCCGATGCTCTCAAAATCCTTCCTTACTGCTTCAAAGGAAGATCTGCATGAAAATAAACAAAAGAGATATACAAGTACAAAGTAGATAAAGGTAAGACATATCATGAATATAAATCACAATATAGCATAAATCACCAATATAAACCAATATTCAGTGATAAATCATGCAAAGAATCAAGTCTCTTTGTAAGGAGTATTGAAACCGATGCAATTAGGAAAGAAAAATGCTTGTATTAATTATTGAACCAAAAGAAGCATTTCAGCCTTGGCCTTCATGATGTATGCCTACTCCCAATAGTCTCCAATCCTCTCCTTAGATGACAAGCTTTCCAACCTTATTCCAACAACATAGCTTTACATTCAGAAGTCCTCCTTAGCCCTATGGTCTATGCTGAATTTATAGGCCAAGAGGAGGAGGTTTGAGATCATATTCTCAAGGGATGAGATCCTTAAAAGGAGGGATTAAGGTTCCATAAAGGGATGGGGTTTTATCCACAAAAAAGGGACGAGGCCTAAGTATGTAGAGGCTTAAGGCCTTCAGTTGGGAAATATACCTCCAACAAGGCTTATAGAAATCAGTTTTTATTTTTACTTACATTGAAATATTTGCGCATATTATAGTGGAAAACATAGTGCAAATTTCCACAAGCCACAATGGTAAAAATTGTGGTTGCATAGATATTAGCTAGGAAACTACACAAGTGCTTAAAATAGGTTTTTAGCAATATAATACAGAATTCTTGCAGAATTTGGGATTGTTTTACTTTCAACTTTGTAGGGGAATGTTTGAAACATTAGATCGAATAGTGAGAGATCCAGATATGGTGGTATTTTGCCTAATGGTGAAAAAATGACATGTGACGCTTCTTCATTAATAGTCTTAATTCTAATAGCTCCATTGTAAAACAATTTCTATCTCATAGGGACCAGGCCAATGTGTTTGAAATTTCCCTTGAGAACCTTTAAAATTTGAATCAAAGAGAAGGGCCCAATCACCTGACTTAAAATTTTTGAATTTGATGAATTTATCATGCCACCTTGTCCTCTGTTTCTGGATTATGATGGTTATTTGTATGACTTCTTATTGGATCCCATCTAATTCATTCATTTGTGATAACCTTTTCTTTTGAGATTTAGAAAGATCCAACCCCAATTTTGTCATTGTCTTGTAAGTCTCCATTTAGAATTCAATAGGAAGCAACACTTTCTTCCCATAGACAAGCTCATAAGGGGGATTTCCAATAGTGTTTCTCCATGTGGTCTAGTATCTACAGAGTGCTTCTAGAAGTCTACCAGTCCAATCTTTTCTATACAAATGCATAGTCTTAGTTAGTATGGATTCAAGAACATTGTTGGTGGACTCCACTTGTCTATTGGCTTATAGATGAAATAGAGTGGATTTCTTATGTCTAATCTTGTAGAACTTCATAAGTTTCTACACTAGCTTGGATGTAAATTTTGCACCCTAATCTGTTACAATTTCTCCTAGAACACCAAATCGAGTGAAAATATACTCAAAAATAAATGTAACAACGCCATTTTCAATAGAAAAATATATTGGCTTCCCTTCTACCCATTTAGTAACATAATCAATATAAACAATTATATACCTCTTTTGCTTGGAAGGAGGATTGATGGGTCCAACAAAATATAGAGCCCATTTTTCAAAAGGCTCTACTTGTATACGTGGTTGTAGAGGCATATCATCTGATTGAATAGGTCTCCCCATTCTCCAAAAAATATCGCTGAAATATTCCTTGGCATCCTTGAAAAAAGAAGACCAATAATATCCCAAAAAATATACTTTATATTTATTTCTTTTATCCGCAAAGTGTCCTCCTCATTGTTCATCATGACATGTTTTCAATATCTCAGGTACTTCATCTTCTTGAACACATCTTCAGATGACCAAATCAGGTCATGTTCGGTACAATTTTCCTTCTATCCAAGAATAAGGTGCACTAGAATTGATGACCCTTTATCTCTATTTGGCTGATAATTGTGGAGGAAATTTCCCTGTAGCCAAATAGTTAGCAATACCTTCCAACCAAGGAGTTTTAATAGATACTACAAAAATTTACTCATCAGGAAAACTATCTACTACAGGAGTATCATTATTATCAGTTTTTATCCTAGAAAGGAAATCAACAACTATGTTTTCTTTTCCTAGCCTATCTAAAATGGTAATATTGAATTCCTACAACAATAAAAGTCATCTACTAATTCTTCCATTAGTAATTGGTGTGTTCATAAGATATCTAATAGAAGAATAATTTGTATGGATAAAAGTATCATAACCAGTGATATAGTGCCTAAACTTATTAATGACATGAACAACAACTAAAAACTCCTTTTCTGTAATTGTATACTGTAGCTCTGCAGGAGTCAAATTTTTACTTATATAGAATATAACATAAGGAGTTAAATATTTTTTTCCCAATATAACTCCTTGTTACACAAAATTTTGTCACTGTCCCTGTACTCCCCATCTAAATCTTGGAGGACCTCTGCAGTGTACCGGACATGCTTTCCCATCATGAAGAAACTCTTAGTATGTCCTTCTCCATGAGCAGAATAATTCCCCTTTACACCATTTCCCAAGAATCTTTCTTCTATCCCAGTTTACAAGACCGATGCTACTGACTAGTTTTCTCCTCATGCTGATTTACAGAGGTTAAAACTAGCCTCACACCAACCAAAGCGACTGGGACCTTTTCTAGTTGCACCGATCCTCTTTTGGAAGGTTTTTTAAATAAGGAGCCAGAGCTTCCATGTCTAGAAGCTCCATAATGGAAGTCTGGTAGATGGTTGGTTCGGATAGAGCCGAAGAAATTGATTTGGGATCCTTTCCCCTGTTAGGATGGAACAACCTCAAGAGATAAGACCTTCTCCCTTAATGAGAGGAACCATCTCCCATCCATCCAAGCTATATAAACCTATGTTTTTCCTAAGAAAAAACTAGTTGGAGTTTTGGAGCAAGTTTGAATGACTAGCAAGTCATCTATAGCTTGTAGCCTTCTAGTGTATGGTTCATGAACAAATGTGAGAGGATAGTTCCCAGTCTTGTGTCAACCTTATTAAAAAATGAAACAAGGAGTCGTGAGGATAGTTCTCGGTCTTGTGTCAACCTCGTTAAAAGATGAAACAAGGAGTCATGAGGATAGTTGCTTGTCTTGTGTCAAGCTCGTTAAAAAATGAAACAAGGGTCCCAATGATAGTTTGTTCCTATGTCAACCTCGTTAAAGAATGAAACAGGGGATGGGAGCATAGTTCCTTGTATTTTGTCAAGCTCGTTAAAAAATGAATCAAGGAGTCCAAGGATAGTTTCTTCCTGTATATACCTCGTTAAAAAATGGAATGGATGTCTTGAGGATAGTTCTTTTACTGTGTCAACCTCATTAAAAAATGAAACAACTCCATTTTCCAAATCGAGTCTTTGATTAAGACCTCGTAAAATCCTAGTCGTGTCTTTCCAACATCTTGAAAGTGAACCTTCATTCCATCGAGCTAGTTGACTAAAATTAAGCTTGGGGGGCATGTACCTTGATTGAGTCATTATGCTGGGGGCATGCAAACTTATAGCAAGCATAGTTTCTCATTTCAAGCTTGTGTAAACATGAAACCAAATCCAAGCAGAGTTCTCCATGGTTCAAGCTTGTGTAAAAATGAGCCCATGCCAGATTTACATCTCATGATTGCCATCTTTATCAGCTAATTTCTGCTAGATGAACCTTCATTGTTTCATTCCGTCACCACCATCTCTTTGTCTGATCATATGCTTTCACTTGGTTGTTTATCCTTTTTTGAGGAACTGCAACGATGAGTGGTTTTGTTAGCCAATCTCTTGACCATTACATGTTTTGAGCAGTTCCTCCATTGCCGAAACAAGTTGCTACCCTTTATACCACTCGTTGCTCTAGGACGAGTCACCTTTAAGATCTTTTCTGACTCATAAAAGATGAAAAGATTCCCGAGTAATATTTCCCTTTTTGACTCATTAAAGAGAATACAAATTGGGGGTCTAATTTCAGCTCTTTTTCGACTCTTAAAACAGGAAAAGATTGCTGAGCTCTCATCGTTTTTTAACTCGTTAAAGGTTGCGAAACGTTGTGAAACCATTTTACGTTTACCCCTTTTTTAGGTTGGGATGCACTATTTACGAAAAAGGTACTCCTTGATTGAAATGGTCAAGCGGTTCTCTCAAGTATCATTTTCTACCTTTTCAGGCTCAAGAGACACAAATGTATGAAAAGGGACCATGTGGAGTTTTCTTTTCCATGTCTTTTTCAAACTCTCTAAACATGAAAAAGATATTGAGTTACACCTTTTTCATACTAGTTAAAACATTAAACGACATTGGATTTGTCACCATGACGAACATCAGCTTCTCCTTCCTAGGGCTCATTAAACTTACTAGGTCGGATTCGTCTGAAGGATGAACTTATAGTGCAAGTATATGCTATCCCCTTCAAGCTTGGGATAAAAAATAATTGGGGTACCTGCAAGAAATGGTGGGGGAAATTTTGGAAATTCTATCAGTCATGTCGGCAGCTCACTCTTGAACATGACACTTTCTGCTTTGTGTCAGGTTGGGATATCCTCCTTTTCATTTCACTTTCCTGGGTTGGGCCTCTCATTTTTGCCTTCCATATGATCTTTGCCACATCATCATGACCACCGATCCTATGGATATGATAGTTTCCAAACTCCAGAATCGTGTTACTGATATGTTCAAGAGTTAGTCCTTCTACAGTTACACTTACTCCTGATTCTCTATATCATCTGAAATCATTTGCATCCCTTTGTCTCATGTCGATGATGTGGGATACACATGGCCCTCCTTTTACATGGTCACTTCTTATCGACTTCAGCTCATTATCCAAGAAGTTGGCCTAGAGACTTCCTTCTAGTACCTTAGAGCTTGCATGCCCTAATGGCAATTTCTTCGCACTCGACAAAAAGATGACATCATTGGCTTTCGATCGGGTGATTTCATGGGTGTTCGACATCAATTCCTTTATTCACATTCTGTGAACTATGCTGCCAGTACCTTGAGAGGCATTGTCATTATTGGTGGTTTCTCTCACGCTTATTAATGGTTCACATCATTGACTAGTAATCAAGCGACTTCCTAGCATGTTTGACTTCAACACATTCATTCACATGTTAGGATTTGTACTTTGATTGGGTTGTTTGGAGCACAAGACCTTGGGCTAATATTACACAAGTCTAGGTTGCGAGGTGATGTGACATGGTCATGTTACTATACATGTCTCTTTCAGATGGATGGATGTGACCATACGATGAGTTTTTTTATGTAATATTTCTCATTATTGGATGGCTATGACCATACCTTGTTTCATTATTATCCTTTCTACTAGATGGTTGCACCCATGCCTTGAATCCATTTACATGTTCATTCTTTAGATGGTTGCATCCATACCATGATTCATGTATCATTATTCAGATTTTTCAGTGATGTATATGTATCTATGCTTGCTTGCAGGTTTTCTGATGATGGACTCTGGCTCCCCACTTCCATATGTAAAGCATTTCACCCGTCACTCTAGTTTGGCCTTCTCGCTTTAGGGGGCATATGTTACACAACATTTTGTCATTGTCACTATAATCCTCGTTTATGATCTTGGAGGACCTACACAGTGTACTCGACATGCTTTCCCATCATGAAGAAGCTCCCAGTATGTCCCTTTTCATGAGAAAAAAAATTCCCCTGTACACCATTTCCGAAGAGTCTTTCTTCTATCCCAGTTTACAAGACCGGTGCTACTGACTAGTTTTCACCTTGCATCGATTTACAGAGGTTAAAACTAGACCTCGTGCCGATTGGAGTGATTGAGCCCTTTTCTAGTCGCACCAATCCTATTTTGGAAGGCTTTTTAAATAACGAGCCAAAGCTTCCATGTCTAGAAGCTCCGTAACGGAAGTCTAGTAGAGGGTTGGGCTGAATAGAGCCAAGGAAATCAGTTTGGGCTCTTTTCCCCTATTAGGTGGAACAACTAAAAGAGATAAGACATTCTCTCATGATGAGAGGAAGCATCTGCCATCCATCCAAGCTATATAAACCTATATTTTCCCAAGAAAAAGCTATTTGGAGTATTGGAGCAAGTTTGAATAACCAACAAGTCATATATAGCTTGTAGCTTTCTAGTGTATGTTTGAGGGAGAATAGTGTGATTTTGGTTTGGTTTGAGACTAGAGGGAAAGATGCCTTAAAACTTACATTGTTGGGGCTATCCATGAAGTGCTAGCGAAGTGTGGGAACCCAAATATGTCAGAGGAGACCAACAACGTTAGGGCACCGGTTGTAATCTCTTTCTGATTTATATAAATGCAACTATTGATTGATTTCCTACATGAAGTGTCATTTTACATCTTTATGGCGTAATGTTCCTTGAACTATTAAGTAGGCTGAATACAATATTGTATGCTATCACGTTTGTTGTTGTTGTTTTTTGCTTGTTTCAGGTATTTGAAGGAAGGAAACAGAAGATAACTGGAGTGGGGAAGCAGGATCATCACCAAGCGAAATAGCATTCTAAGAGATAGGTCCTCTTAATTGATTCTAGCTTAAGGAGATTTTCCATAGATTGTTTGTTTGCGGCTAGATCCACTCTCTCGGGCTAGTGGAATTGTTTGTGTCTGAACTGAGAATTTACTTGCACCACACTCCTAAAGTTGTATTTGAAGCATTCATAGAAATATGAAAAGTGAGAGATTATTTTGGTCCTCTTAAAATTGGTTCTTCAGAGATTTTCTATTTCAACAATTCAAAAGATTTTTAATATTTATAATTCCAATGAAATTCACAATTCTTAGTGGGTAATTTGAAAAATAGTGAAGCTATCTTGAAGTTTTATATAAACCTTCTATAGTAACCTATCAATCTAAGAAAACTTCTAACATATATTTGACATGTTGGTACTAAAATTTTGGAAGCGATCTCAATTTTTGATCAATACACTTTGATTCATTACTTGAAATATGATGACCTATGACAATTTATTCATTAAACATCATAAAGCATTTTTCATGACTCAATCAAATATAAGCTTCTTTTCATCTAACAAATAATTTCTTGTTTTTCCTTATATTCTTTATATGTGTTCCCATAAACAATAAAGCCATCCATAGAAAATTCTACACAATCATGGATCAAGTCAGAAAAAATACTTAATACTAATCTTTGAAACATGGAATGTGCATTACATAAACCAGAAGAAGTACCTTGTAAGCATACATACCCCATGGAAACATAAAATTTGACTTATCTTGATCTTCAGGTGCAAGTTGAATCTAATTGTATAAACTGAAACCATCAAGAAAAGATAAACATTTCTTCCATGTTAGTGTATCTAATACTAGATTGATAAAAGGTAGTGGGAAATGATCTTTTAGAGTTTCTTTGTTTAATTCTAAATAAATATTCACATTCTCCACTTTTCATTTTTCTTAGGCACTATCACCAAGGGTGAAACCCATTGGTTGTCTGAGATTGGGTAAATAAAATTCACATTGAGAAATTTTTGTAACTCCTCTGTAACAATCTCCCTCATATTAGGATTCATCCTTCTTTAGGGTTGTCTTACTAGTTTGAAATTCTCTTGTATATAATAATGATGCATACATGTATTTGGAATGATTCCTTTCATGTTATCATATTCCCATGCAAATGCATGAATGTTTTTGTAGCATTTTTATTAATTTTTTCTTTTTAAATTATTCCAAGTTATTATTAATGTTTAACTTTTTACTTGGATAAATTTCTACTAAGAAATTGCCAAAATTTTCCATAGAGTTTAATGATACCTTGGATTGTCCAGATGAGAGATGTTCAATTCCACAATATTCCTGAAAATTTGATCTAGGATGTGCACATAGTCATTTTTCTCACAAAATGAAGAAAAATCATAATTATTCATTACATTTATTAATTGATCTTCCTCATCATTTGGTGAAATAGTTAATATTGGTTGAATATCTTCAAAACTTTCATCTTCATCTTCAATCCATATTTCATTTTCTATTTCAGTTTTTTCTCTTGTAGGTAGATAAAATGTGAAAGTTTTAGTGTAATTTCCATCATAAATGAACATATCACTGAATCTACAACTTATGAATGCATCAACTATAGCTAACCATGGTCTACCAAGAATCAATTGATGAACACCTAGATTGTTTTGGGAGTTAATATCACAAAATCAACAGGATACTCCCATGAATCTAGGGATACTGATATATCTTCTAATATACCCTTAGGTTTAATAATAAATATATCTGCTAATTGTAACAAAGTAGGTGTATATTAAAGATTAGCTAGTATTACCTTACACAGTAATTTTGTTCATAATGTTTATAGATGAACCTAAGTCAATCAAAGTGTTTGGAATTTTAATACCATCGATATGGATTTTTACAATTGGACTACCTGGATCTAAATATTTTTCAATTACTGGTTTTCCCATCATAATATCTGCAATTTTTCCTACCAATTGTATTTTTTAAATATCTTTCCCTTTCCTTCTAGGTTTCTTGACACACAATTCCTTTATTGTTTTTGCAAAGATAGGCATTTCCTTTTATAGATTGAAGCAATGGATTCTTAATGAAAATATTATTCAATTCATATAACATGTTATAATTAGGTAAAATTATTTGCCTCTCCACTCCTTTATCAATTTTAAGTCTCTCAGAAAATGGAGGCTTTTATAAGGAAATAGAGGGTTGCTCAACTATAGGAATTGTAGGAGTTGGTTTTATCTAGTTTTGATCTAATGGTGTAGGAATATATTCCTTTTGAGGAATATTTTCTTGTTAAGGAGATGTCTCATTTTAAGGAGTTTTATCCACTTTATATCCTTGAATGACAACTAGGAGTGTTTTATTTTGCAAAATTCGACCATATCTAAGTTATACATCATTTAAATCTAGAGGAGCTATCATATAAATTTAAAATTTTGAGCTTCAACATTATAAATGGGTTGCTAAGACACTTAATTATTAGGATTGGGGAGTGATTATGCAGGTAATTGATTTTATTTTTGAAGAAATGATGTGGGTGGTAATGTAAGGGGTTGAATTGAAGTCAATTTAGGTCGAAATTGTGGTTGGGAAGGTTGTGGAGGTTGGTGCAGAGAGTAATACTAGGGTTGGTATTAAGGATATTGTTGGAAATATTGAGGATACTAGGAATTTCTACCATAAGGTCCTTTCCATCCTTGTGTCCAAGAAGGGTTTTGTGGTGTGGATGTTCTTGTAGATTCACAAGCTCATGTAAAAGACTAAAACAAGAGACAAGAATCTACTTCTACTTTCAACCAACAGAAGCCAATAGATTGATGAAAACAATATGAACAAGAAGAAGAAAAATCAATGGCACATAACACAACAAGTTTTTCTGGGGAAATCCACTACTCAAAACCCCACCTATATGTATTGCATTAATCATAAATTTGAGTGGACATATAAAGATTTTTATTACAAGAAAAATTCTGCACAAGTATGCTCAAGTCTCTGCCTCACAAGCCCACTCTTATCCAATACTTAGCCAATTTCCACTGCCTACCAAGCCCCTATTTCCTTGTGAAATTCCTAGGATGAATAACCCATATTTAAAGGGAATTCATGCTTCCAAAACTGCGAAATCATAATTAGGTCCTCTTCCTAATTGGATGCATGATGTTTACAACTAAGTAAATCATACAACTCATTGTACAATGTCCGTACACTCTAGTCTCAACTGGGTCTTTCTCAGAACTGACATGCATGAGTTTTTGATGAGTGAATCTTTAGTTAACTGGAGTAGCACTTGTGGATGCACTGGTGCACTAACTAACTGCTAATCCTCTACTAGTTCAACAAATAGTTAGAACTAGTTTAACTGACTATAACCTAGTAAACTGAGTTTTCTAATTATAAATCAATCTAAAATCATATGGGACCACTAAAATTAGGGAGAAAACTTATGTGACTTCCAAAATATTTCCAACTCGAAATTCCTATGATAATTTAATAAGTTAATTAAAATTAGTTAACTATTTACAAGTTGCTATGAGAATAGAATTCGATTTTAATTCACAGTTTAATTCAATGACAAATTAAACTAGAATTTCTTGTTTCCATTTCTCAACACTCCCTCTCAACAAGAAAGGGATTATCTACTACCCCGATCCCGTCTCTGTGAAACTCAAATTTACATCTTGACAATTCCCTTCTCAAAATGTCAGCATCTTTCTCCTCCATGGGAATGTACTCTAACAACATGATCCACCTCAATACACAATCTCTAAGATGATGATATTAGATATCAATGTGCTTGGACCTATCATGAAAAATTGAATTTTCAGAGATTTTGATACAACTTTGATTATTGCAGTAAATCATTGTCGGATCCATTTGTTAAACAAATAGACTAACTAAGATCTTCCTCATCTAGATGGCCTCAGATGCTACCTAGCTTGCAACCATGTACTCTGCCTCTGCCAAATTTAGTGCAACCAATCTTTGTTTCCTGTTGTACCAAGAAATTGCTGCTGACCCAATGCTAAAAATCCCTTTTGGTGTGCTTTTCTGGTCGGATGGACTTGCCACCCAATCTACATCTGTGAATCCTTGAAGCTTTACTCCATTCATCTGTCTGTGCCATAATACATATTGAGTAATTCCCCTGAGGTATCTCAATACATGCTTTTCCGCCTTCCAATATAGCTTGGTAAGCTTAACCATTGCTTGAATCAGCTGGTTAACTGCATAGCATATTGGTCGTGTGTTCATCAAGTACATAAGTGAACCCACAAGTTTCCTGTAAATAGTAGCTTCCACTACCTCTCCCAAAGTAGCATCCTCCTTCCTTTAGTTACTAGTTAGAGGAGTCTCCATAGGCTTGCATCTCTCCATGCGGAACCTCCTAAATATCTCATTGGCATACTTTCCTTGAGACACAAAAAACTCCCGATCACCCTACCATACTTCTATGCCCAGAAAGTAATGCATGAGCCCCAAGTCCTTCATCTCAAACTCTCTTGCAAGGTCCTCCTTGCAAGATTTTATAAGGTGATCATCGCATGTTAGGATGAGATCATCAACATAAATTAAACTGATCAACAATTTACCTTCAACCACTATGTGGTATAGGTTCACATCCACTTCACTCTTTGTGAAGCCCAAACCGGTGAAGTAGGTGTCTATCCTAGTGTACAAAGCATGAGGTTCTTGCTTAAGCCCATACAACACTCTCTCGAGATGACACACATGCGACTTATGGTCGAAGGTTTCAAAACCTTCAAGCTGCTCTATGTACACATGTTCCTCAATCGTGGCCATACATCTTCACATCCATATGATGTATCTTCCAACCCATCTGCACTGATAGTGCCAATATAGATATGATCGATGAGTACCTTGCAATAAGAGAAAAGGTCTCATCATAGTCAATCCCCTCTACCTGTGAAAAGCCACAGGCCACAAATCTAGCCTTATGCTTCTCCACACTACCATATGAAACTTTCTTTACCTTGTAAGGCCAAAAAGATCTCACCATGGACTTATCCTCCAGTCTTAGGACCACATCCCAAACATTTCTATGAACTATGGAGTCATACTCCTCCAACATGGCATTAACCGAAATTGGTTGTCGCACTACTTCCTCAAAGGAAGATGGCTCTGTCACAACACATCCACTCATAATAGCCATGTATCTAGTGTACCTATAGTGTGACCTTCTTTGTCTGCGCTGTGATGTGGGTGCTCCCACATTCTCTCTATAATTCAATAACAATCTATTTTCTTCTTTGATGTGCTTTCTCCCATCTCTCGAAGACTCTGCGTGAGTGGATTTCGCCACTCCTAGATCCTCTACATGTGGTTGCTACACATAAATATGAGGCTCCTCAACCTTAGGAGATAAAACTTATCAACCGCATGTAGTTGAAGATCCCTCTCAAGGGAAACTCTCATGGCCTTCTCCTCATTGAATCTGACATCACTACGAACCACTGTTATCCTGCTGGTTGACAGGTACACTTGATAGTTGTGAGGTGTATCAATGTGCCCCACAAATATCCCCAACTCTGTTGTTGGCTCAAGCTTATTTAGTGCATATTTAGTCACATGGCAATATATCAATGACCCAAATATCCTGAAGTGACCAACATCTGGCCTCTTACTAGAATAAGCCTCTTCTAGTGTCTTCATCCCAAGTATCTGATGCGGGCTACGATTATGAACATAAACCACTATGTTGCATGCCTCATCCCACAAGTGTAGTGGAATACCCTGATCATAAAAATATCACCCTCACTACCCCTACTATGCTTTTGTTCTTCCTCTCAGCCACCCCATTCTGTTGAGGGTTATGGGGTGCCGTCAACTCCCATCTAATCCCTTCAAATGCACATAATTTCTTAAACTCATTTGAGACATACTCACCACTGTTATCACTTTGTAGAGCTTTAACCTTCTTGTGCGACTCTTTATCCACCAATTATTTAAACTCACAAAACTTTGTGAAGGTTTGGTCCTTTTTCTGCATGCTAAAGATCTAGCATTTTTGAGAAAAATCATGAAAAAATATAACATAATACCTGTGTTTGGTCGTGGATGTTGTCGAGAATAATCCACACACATATGAATGGACTCACTTTAGAATAGCCTCTACTCGAATGTCTCTATCGTGAAAGGAATACTTGGTGTATTTACCCAAAGTAAATCCCTTGCATATTTCAAATTGCTCTAGGGTATTTTGGAAATGGTGGAGATCTATTGCATGATCTTCAAGGCCCCATGATGCAAGTGATCCAATCGCTTGTGCCACAAATTGCCAACGTCTCGGTTCTGCATCATCTTTTCATTTGTGATCAAAGTAACACAATCCTCTACCTTTGACTTATAGATATTCTTCACCTGAATCCCTATCTTATTTACTTGACCTGTGGCTATGTTTGGAAGGAATGCCTTTCTTTCGAGAAGATCAAATCATAGCCTCTATTCTCAAGAATGGTAATTGTTGGGACTCACAATTGACCAATTTTTGACCTTATCTTTTGCCGTATATTTACCCTTTTTACAGTCATAAGCAAAAGCTTTTATTTCATAATGACATATTAACCCCAAGGTATGAAGTAACCTTCCACAAGTCTATATTTAATTGTTTATTTCATATTTGTAAATATCTTTTTACTTATCCTTGGAAACGCTGACTAAAATTGTCAAATAACTGTCATAAGCTTGCAGGAGTATAATGAATAGTTGCTGCAACACGAAGAACAGCAACTACGCAGTTGCTGCAACACCAGAAACAGCAACTGCGTAGTTGCCGCAACACCAGCAACAGTAATTACCTAAAGCGAGCTATTTTGTAATAGCCACGGACAACAGATGGCAGCTATCTAAAGAATGGTAACGTGGCATAATCAAGCGGAAGTTTAGAGAAGAAGCATACAGTCAGCATGAATAGCATGGGGAAATGGCGAAGGATATGACAATCCCGAGAAGACAATCAGTTATCCGCCGTGTAACAGCCAAAGCTCCAGAAAAAGTTGCATTATCATATTGTTGTAACAACATTCTAATTTGCTTATTTTTGACACAAAGGATTAACTGAATAGGTGTAACATTCTATTGTAATAGATGTCTCCTCTATAAAGAGGAGACATCTACATGAAACGGGATGTCAATGGTCGGTCTGTAACTAAGGTTTTGAGAACATCAGCAAGTCTGAGTTCCATTGTACTTAATCTTTTTGGCAGATGAATATACAACTGTTTTGAGCACTTAAATCCGTCTTTGGCTTCTTGGGGGATCTTGTGAGAAGGACTGGGCCCACCTTCCTCACAAGATTCACCCATTTACTTTCCTGTTGATTGTTTAAGCGTGCAGTAAGTTCTTTTCGGTACTCTGTGTGAATTTGACAGCATTACCTGTGGTTTTCTTTACTTTACTAGTACTCTGTTTCATTGCTTTTTGAGTTGTTTCTCACCGGTGAATGAGAGTGCTGTGTGCATCAGTAATTCTGATTACAGGGGCAGGTGCTGAACGTCCCCATCCGGAGGATAGGGTCCTGATCCTCTGTCAACAGAGCATCGTTTATTTTTCTTTTTAGATTTGTAATTTTAATCAATTGTTTTCACTTTAATCAATTCTGTAATGACTGCGTATACTACATCTTTCAATGCTTTTAGACTTTAAGTACATACAGTACGCAGTGCCTTTGAAATAAAAAGACTTCCCCTGGTCGATAATTAATGTTGTACTTGAATGTTTAATTCATAAACAATTCAACTAGCCAACATTTTGGCGCCGTTGCCGGGGAA
>APFE030789330.1:60507-150446 GCA_000404065.3 Pinus taeda
ACATTCGCAATCCGTTGAAAGACATTTCAACAACACTACTGCAAATTCGAATTCCACCAGCTCCAAACTCAACTGCTTCCGATCTAGAATTCGTGAGAACAAAATATTTCTCGTACAGAGATCGCCTGTATGGGCATTCACCAAATATCTCACCTTCCAAAAGAAGGATGAATCCAGAGGCTACCTGGCCCGATTACAGGCTTTGCCTAGAGAAATAGAATGTAAACACTTCCTGAATAGTAGATCTGATGATCAACAGCTCTGATACCATGTAGAAATCTCTTCTACAAATCAGCCAGCTTTGATACCATGTAGAAATTTTGAATAATTTAACACATATTCAACAGAGATTATCCTGATCATGTACTATTGCGGAAAACATACACAATACATAGGCTCCTCTACGTTGATCATCAATATAGCAGCATCAATAACAATAAAACATCAAGAGCATTCACACATTAACACAGTATGTATCCCGGGGAAAGCATTTCGCTAAAAACCCCAACTATCTGTATATTAATGATTGAGTCATGTAACATTACACAACATAATACTTCTCACAAGTATCTCCACCTCTGTTACACACAATACAACTCAGATCTGATCTCCAAATCTCCCCCGCTGCTTGCCTGCCTCCACTGCTCAATACCTGAATGAGAATGAATGCTAATTCCTAAGCAAACTCGTATTTACTTGGCAAAATCACGTGAGCACAAGCTACAATGTGGGCAAATACGTGGGCAAACTCATTGGCATACTCAATCCCTTGATTGTGCAAGATCTGATGCACAACTATAGTCACAACTGATAGCAATCTGATTCTCTAACCCCTGTCCCTGCTGAACTGAACATGCACTGACATGCAACTGAGTTAACTGATGTATTCATTAGTTGTATTATGAGTTAATAACTTGTGAATTAATTAATAACTAATTCACCCAACTCATCTCTAGTCTATTTTCCCGTTAGACTAAATACAACCAATTTAACAAAGCTAAACTGAACACAACTCCATCAACTGCACCTCCAGTCCACTAAACTCAACTCACTTGAGTTCTAACTAAAGTCCTGCATGCAAATATTAGTCATCCCATAGGTAACCACGTATTTCCTTCTGGGATCTACATGTACCACATCCGTAGCTCATCCTGAAGTGCTCCAAGAGAATAAGATTAAGTTTATAGTCTAAATATTATTATGAGCTAATGATATTTGACTGTTCTATATTTAGACTGAGCAGTCACTCCGCTGTGATCTAAAAATAGAAGTCCATCTATTTTTTCCCAACTTGATCAATCATCCATAAACAGCAACCTGCAATCCATAGACATGATCCATATGTCTAAAAATAGACATATGCCAAAAATAGCCTGCGGGCCCACTTAGTGAAGGCGACTCCTTTCCACTAAGCTCCATCATCTTGTTGCATTCTCAACAAGCATTTCTTGTTGCAAACTTTTCAACACTACTCCTTCTCTAGGTTCATTAAAAAGTTTTATAGGGATTCATTCGAAGGATGGACTTACATATCAAGCATATGTTATCCTCTTCAAGCTTGTTAAAAAATAAAGAGGTATCGATTAGTATGCTTGGGAAATCTGGGAAAACAGGGAATCTGATTTTGCTAATGGTAGTGACTCGCTCTTAAATACGACACTCTTCCACTTCATCTTCGTGGCTATTACATTTGGAAATATGCTTGTCTTTTGGTTTATCATGCCATTTCAAAACCTCCATTTTTTGTTTTGGGTAAATTTTGCTAACTCCATTCAATGTCATCATTGTGTTCAAGAGAAGTAATTCAATTAATATCTGCTACAATACTCTTAAGCCTTCATTTTATGTCCTCCTTTCCTGATCCAGTCTGCATCAACATCATTCTGACTCAAATCATCATACCTATTTTGTATCATTATTGGGGGATACATCAAGGCCCTCCTGCGATGGTCGCTTCTTGTCAACATCAACTCATTATCCAGGAAGTTGACTTAGAAACACCCTTTGGTACCTTGGTTCATGCATACATCTATCGGAAGTTCCCTCGCTCTCCGCGACATGTTTACATCATTGGTCTTCAATCGAAATATTATGTGTGGTGTTCGACATCAACTCATTTATTCACACCATTTGGATTGTATTAGAGTACCTTGAGAGCCATTAACATCATTAGTGGTTTCTCTCGCATCTGTTAATGACTTATATCATTGGCCAGTAATCATATGGCTTCTACCATGTTTGAGTCCAGCTCATTGATTTGCATGGTTAGACTTGTACATTGGTTGGCCATGTGAATGAGATAGAAGACCCTTGATCTAGTTTCATCCATCCGGGCTGTGATTTCAGGAGTAATACAAGATCAAAATGTATGATGGCTATGATATACGGGAATTTATCTAATCATGGGTCCACCATCAGTTATTTGTGGATGTATCTTTTGATCATTGTACATGTAATCTTAGCTTATGTGCTGAGGATGGGTATGCCTCCTTCAGCAGATAGGTCATGATGTAAATGTATTGTAATAGACGATGATCTTGCCGATTGTTCTTGATCCTGACTTGTCACAAGGTAAAGTAATTCAGTGATAAACTATCACTTTTGACTTTGTGCTTTAGGGGGGAATTTTTTATAGGTCATTTTGTCACATATTTTCAATATGCCTTCAACTAGATCAATCAACATCCTTTGACCTCCTTCTCGTCATCCTTGTAAAAATCCCTAAGCATGACTCATTCTAATCCCAAAGTTTCTACCTGAAAACATCTCATTTCAATCATTTTAAGGACCAATGCTCCTTGGCCTCCTATTGCACAACGTTGACAACTAGGTTAGTCCACTATGGACTACATTGATCACCTACAAGTTGCTCCACTATGCACCTTCGTTGGTTCTAGAAATTTGGGAAAAGAGAGAGAATCCTAGAGCTTTTTCTTCTAGAAGCTTTTAGGATTTGTTGTAACCAATTACCTCAGATAAAAGTCTCAAATCCTATCCTTTGATTTTTCATCCCTTATCCCTTGATCTCATCCTCCTACCAATAGTGGATCTCAAGCCCTTATTGGTAAAAGGATAAGAATTCATGAACTACCTCCTTCACCTATATATTTACCACTATCTATAGGAAAGGGGTTGGATTTTGAGAGTGGTTCTACCCTTATGCTGCTCATGTGAGAGATATATTTCCAAGCATTAGGGTGATTAGAGGTTCAATTTGTGACAAGGAAAGGACAAGTCAACTTGGAGGAGCTATTTTACATGATCAACACCTATTTTTGGTTGTAACTCACTCCATTTCTATTACTGCAAATATTTATGTTTTTTCCTATATATGATGTTATGGTTCCATTTGTTTCAATATCACGTTGATCTATTGAATAAAGTGATTAGATGATCCTACATAGATTTCATAGATCATTGGATTGTGTTATCTGACTATGTAGCTTCTAATAATAGTGACTGGAGCTAGGATTGGAGCATTTAAGCCAAAGAAAGAGTGAAGCATATGACAGATTCGAGGTAGGCCTCATCCTGTTATCTATTTACTTTAAGGAAACCATTAGTGCCTTTTTTTATTGTTGTTCTAGATCAGTCCATCAGGTCTAGGGAAGATACTTTTGTCTGTAGTCATAGATTCCGCATAACAAATATGATGACCACTTTTGACCTACAAAGTTTTTATAAGCACACTCTCTAGATGATATAAAATATCCTTGGATTGGCATGATCCAAGATCTGGAGTAGCATCCTTGATGATGCTAAAAAAAGCACTTTCTTTAGGTTTTATGGAAGAACCATTAGTAGTCTCAGTGTATTATTTCATAACAGGCTCTGTTGTTGTCTTCCAGTCAAAGTTTGTGGTGGGTAACATCTTTTCCCATTCAGAATCCTAGCTCCACTAGAACCATAAAAAAAACAATTAATATGAAAATAAAGTTTAAAATCTAGGGTTCATAGCTCCCTACATTTCAAAAAAACCTCTTTCTCAAAAGGAAGAATATCTAAAATACTTAGAGAGTCATCATATATATTAAAAAAAACTGGGAAAAATTATGGATATGATGGTTTTTCATGATATACCCAAATATTTCAATGGGAGATTATTATGGTTAAAGAGATTTATGAATATCATTGAATCAAATATTTTACTGTAAGAATAATGGATCCTTGCCCTTAATTTTTTTTCTCTTTTTATAATATTTCATAAAATATATAGATGCCTACATCATAAAAATTTAAAATACACTTCTTTAATATTTGAAATAAAGTTATTATTCGCACATAATTTGGATATAGAATATTACTCCTCACACAATATTTGTTAATCATTCTACATTCTAACTATAGGAACATAAAGTAAAGGCAAAGTAGAAGATGTCATCTCCGATAATGAATGCATAAATACACCTCACTTTATGTGATGCTTTGTGTAGTGATTTTCACAAAAAAGAGAACATGATATGATAGAATTTAAAATGCAAACAATGAATGAATTTTATTGACCGATAGACATCTCAATATAGTATTTTCTGAATTGAAAGAGATGATTAGATTTAAAAAAAAACAAAGCATATTGACAGAACATATGCTTAATTCCTAATAAATTACACAAACATCAATAAGTGAATCATTTTACCATTCCGTAGAGATAGATTAAATGCAAAGCATGCTCAATGTGGAGAGAATTGTAAAGTCATATAAACATATATCATAATCATGCATATTCAATATCCAATGATAATAGACTATATAAACCATGACCATTACCACATAGTGAGGAAGCCGTCATTTCCTAGTCATTTATTTATAAATATAGAAAATTATTTGAGAACCCACCCTATTCTAGTCAAATTCTAGAGATAGATTTAGAAATACTACTATTATATCTCGCTTGAGCACTATAATGTCTATGATGTGCTTAATTTATTTAATTAAAATATTAAATAGGACCAAATCTAATCACCCTCGACGATTGATGAGCCATACACCCTCTTCTCTGACCATTCCGTAGAGAGACAAACATTCCCAATATGCTCTCCTGTTGTCCATATACTTCTTATGTGGGGACTCGTAGTGGCACTTGAGGAACAAGTCATCAATAAGGGAAATGGCTCTAGTATTAAGCTTCTTAGGAAACAACTGAAATTCAACACCACCCACATCCATTTTGACAACAACATTGTCCTCTTCAGGGAGATTCTTCATTAACCAATCTGCGAAGTCTATTCCCCTAACCATTGATAACTTGTGGAGGCTAAGTGAGGATATAGTTTTGGGTTGAATTTGTCCTCCATCAACTGATTTTAAGCTTAATTTTAAACTTTCATTCCTAATCCAAGCTGCGCAGGGAAGAAACTTTACATATGCATGATTTAAATAATTCGCCCTTATTAACCCATCTGTTTCGATGACAAAGATTTCAAACTTGTGCCTTTGGTTGGGGTAATTCGACTGGAACCAAGCCCGAATGATTGATTTGTATTTGTTGGCACCAACATCAAAATATACGTAATTAAGTCGATTGTTGGGATAACCTAGAATGTTTGGCAGGTACTAAATAGTGATCAAGTTTTCCCTGGATTCAATCCATGAAGCTCTAGGTTGTTCCAGCATAATATGTTCTAATTTTTTCATGGTAGTCCTTTTCTCATCCGACATAAGGCACATATTGGTTTTCCTATGTATCACTTTCTTTGGGCTACTCGTTGTTTGGTGTACCTCTGTAAATGCAATAATAGTGTCAAGCCCAAGCCCATGGGCATAAGAACACAATATTTTGAGATATACAATTTTGAAGTTGGGCAATCACTGAGGTTATAGTATTTGGGGATGGAGGATTTTCTTTTTGGAGTTGGGGATGCATAAGGGAAACACCCCCATCTTAAGAGTACATTCTATTTTAGCTGCAAGAAAAGATTATGTATCAAACAAACACTGAAATGAAAATCGGATGAGTTGATAGGAAATCCATGTCCATGTTTGTTAAAATCTTGTTTAAAAATCATATCAACTCCAAATCTAATGGCATCTGGTATGCCAGGAATGCCTCTTTCCTCAAATATTCGAATGCGTAGAGATTTATTCCCTATCTTGAATAGGCCTAATGCAATAACATCTAGAAAACTAATGGACAAATGTTGGACTTTGTATGTTTCCCATTGTTCCTGTAGATCAAAAATGCCGTTGGACCTCACATTGAACAACATATCATTAGCAATGCAATTTCCATGGGGAACTTTCATGGAAACTCCTGAGTCTATGGAATCATTGGGACATTTCTAGGTTGGACTATGGGAAATGGCTACCATGAAATTTGACAATTTATTAAATGGAAGAGGTTAATGATTAAAACCAGCTGACATATTCCAACACTCCTTTGTTCAACGGTAGGAAAGTTATGGTGGGGACTCTCCCCACTGTTGGTTTTGCCATCACTTTTCTTCACATTATTCATGAGACAAAACAAATACAAGGATTTAAATTCAACAACTCCTGTATCCAAAAAGAGTAAAAATAAAAAGAGAGGCAGAATGTAGAGGCGACAAATTTTTGTTCATTTCTTGAACGATGGGTTTGGTAGCTTTCCTCTGGGTTTAATACATCAATGATTTTGTTTATTTCTTCTTGTTGGGTTCAACATACCAAAATGTCGTGTGGCTGATGCTATTTAGAGACTCCTTCAAGCATCAAACATTAGAAATAGTAAAAAATTATTAAAATTTATGGCTTAATAAAATAGAGTTGTCATGCTTGTGAGAAAAAATAAGGTCATAGAAAATGAAATAGTTACAAGCTTACGGTCAATATTGCATTGGACTTTCTCAATGCTGGAAAATTCATTTGGATGTTAGAAAGCTATTTAAACTTCCTTCTTTCCAAGTATAATAAGATAGAGTAACTGTACAAAATCTCAAGAATATGATTTGCAAATAATAGAAAGCACTGAAACAAATTGTAAATGTTCAAAACATAGAAAGAGAATGAAGAAAAAAATAGTAGCATAGATAAAAAAATTACGAGACTGCATGCTTACAAAGATCAACTCCTTGTTGAGAAATGAATCAATGTGATGAAGAGAAAATTATCAGCACATGAAGACATCATAAAAACAATGGGAGACTTCCAACATATAAAAATCATAGTAAATACTCAGAAGATAATGGCATATTCAGGAGAAAACAAATATAACTTGTGATATTTTTGTGATTACACACTAAACTCGTAAATATAGCTTATGATGCTTTTGTGATTACACACTAAACTCATAAAAATATTATAAGAAAGAGAAAAAACTGAAATAGATATTAAACAATATAAAAACATTAAATAAAGGAACTAGATCTGTATTCATATTCAAATATAAAAAGGGAAGATATCAATAATCTAGTTCCACTTGTAACAAACCCCTTGCATCAAAGAAAAGAACAATCATCATTCAAAGTCCATACAAATATATATGGGAATGCTAGAATGCACTAATAGGAAATTGCAAAAATTTAAAAATGGAGCACATAATGGAGACAAACTTGGTAGTGCAATAGAACACCATGAAAACGAGTTATAGGAGTGCAAACATACACAAATCATAACATCAAATAAATATATGTAAGTAAATACATAAAAGGTACATGGTATATTATAGAACTGACAAATATTGGTGATGAGGGCTTTGTGGCTACACATAGAACTAATACAAGCTTGGAACAAATAGAAAATTGGATCCACATAAGTAAAATACCATCCATAATGAGGTATAAACATGGAAAAAATGAGAAATATCATGACCTAGCTCAACCTATTACAAATCCCTTACATTCGAAAAGAACAATAAGTTTTTTATCATTCAACGTGACATGGCACAATGACTATTTAAATGTGGTAATTAATACCTAACAAGTGCATATACCTCAAAATGCCCCTGAATCTTTCGAGGATCCATTTTGTGAACTTGGAGATCCATTATAGGAGTTACCATATCAGGTATCTGGTACATATTTGAAAGCAAGGTAGTAGGGCTAATGGTTGGTCTTGTATGCAACCTTGAACAGCGATCCCCATGCCTAAAGGCTCCAATCTTAAATTAGAAACGACAGTTGACCTTGTCTTTCTTGGTACCAAAAATGAAATTTAAATGCTTCGTTATCAATCTTGTATTGAATGATTTAGACCCAAGGAAGAAAGGTAAAGCTGAAATTTATTTAAGCTAGGCACACAATTTCAATCAATTAGCTCATTGTTCTTACTCCCAAGAGATACTTATATTCCAAAAAAAAGAACTGTAGATGCACAAAAATAGAAAGCAACATGGCAATGTTAAAGAAATGGCACCCATAAAGCAATCATGAAACCTAAGAAAACTAAGAGATGCATGAAAATTGTTGAAGAACCTAGGGCAAAGTAGTGTAGTGGGATTCTTTGTTACTTGATGAAAATTTGTGGAGTCTTTTTACTTTTCTTATTAGCTTATGCTTCTTCTTCTTCTTAGTAGTGCATATGTGTGTACTTCATCAAGCTGCTACCAAAACATAAAAGCAAGAACACAAGATGTTGGCTTTCTGCCAGGGCCAAAACCTCTCTACACTTGAGAGGAAAACCCTTTAGTGAATTTCTCTTATTGAAGCTTCTATTGGTCAACGCCAAACCCTAGACCCTCGACTAAGAGATCCACCAAGCACAAGTAAACTTTTTACTCATTTCTGCACCATATACCTCGACACTTCTTCCGGCACTTTGTCTTATAGCACTTCGCCTTCCAATTAGAGTCGTTTTACCTTAGAGAGTGTTCACTCAGATTTTTTCCCTAGAAGTTTCCAAAAGAAGGAAAGGACCGACGTAACCACAAACCAACTTTTAAGCATAGGATCTAGCCAACCTATGGCTCAAAGAGAGCTCCATCTATATGATTTAGCTTTGTTTGCTGGGATTTTAGGATAGTTTTGAAGGTTCAGGGGGTTTTTGATTTGTATTGAAGGTTGGATGGTGGAATCCTTAAAACAGATGGATAGAATGATGTCTTTGGACCATTGGGCTATGGAGTCAAAGAAGAGCAGTAGAACTAGAATTAACTCACTAAAGGGAGTGTTCAAAGGGCAAGCTAATAAAGTAAAGTGAAGATCTTTGGGCCAGATGGGTGAATGGTCTTAACTAGGGTGAGACAGAAATTAAGAATTCTCAGACTAGGATTAAAATGAGGAACAAAGGACAATCATGAAAAAAGGGAAATTAAGAATCCTTTGCTATAGATTACAGGGGGACAACCTAAACCAAAGAGTAATCAAGAATTCCTTAACTTAGATAATCAGTAGAAAACATTTAAATGCATAATAGTTAAAACAGAGTCCAGTGAAGCAAATTCTGAGATATCATTCCATATTATAGCATTTAGATATAGAAATACATTAAAGATTGTGAAAAATCTTTGAGAAAGATAACAACACAAGGTAAAATACTTGTCTGTGCTTCGCTCTCCACATGAATCCTGTCAAATATCTTATATTTATTCATTAATCCAGCTTGCTGGTCCAATTGGTGATATAATAGCTTTATAGTCTTTTGATAAAAAATATCTATAGAAATGTCTAAGAATCCACACTGCATACTTCGAAGTATGAAGTATTTATACATAAATTATTACAAAATATCTCAAAACAACCTTGAGATGTAATCTAGGAAATACAGAATATCTTCTTGCAAGAAAATAGAGACATCTATTGAACTGTTCATGTTGTCCCTTTTATTGTGGTGCTACTGGATTTTATGGTTGGATTTAAGCCCTTTATGCTTGCTTGTTGTTGTCGTATTTTACGCTGGAATATTCTTTAACTTTTACCTTTCACCTGATACTCTTTGGCACTGATACTCTTTATCCATGCTGACATGTTTTCATCTATTTACCTGATTGTTTTATTTTTATTGTACAGTAACTTTTTTACTGTAATTTTCTTACCCTAAATCAATCATCTTTTCCCACCATTCAGCATCAGGTAACTTGCCATTTATCATTCGCTTATTTATCTCATCAGCCTCGGTATACTTTGCAAAGTTTGGCTTGGTGATGAACAAGTGTTTTATCTCATGCTGGAGAAAAAACAAGCTCAAATGTATTATACAAAATTTTGCTTGTTGGCAGTGCTTTTATTGCTGAAGTGCTAGCTTGTTCTTTAGCCAACTGCCTAAGTCTATTATCATAGTCCATATGTTTCATAAGTTTTTCATTAATTACCAATGGACTGGGCAATCCTTTCTCCCTCAAAATTTGGAATTTAGCCATGAATCTATCAATGTTTACCTGCATGTTCTGGCACTTTTCTTCTAAGTTTAGCATTACGTTTCTCTTGGAAAGGACCTTCCTTATTTCCAAAATAGTTTCAGTTCTATCTTCTATATCCAGCTCATGAAGCTCATTTCTATTTTTGTTGTTAAGGAAGTGGATGATTCCATTGGCATCCTCAGGCGTGTCACCCAATTCCTCCTTCACCTTTTGGATAACTCCTATAGCTATCTTTATCAATTCTGTCTGCTAAAAAATAACTTGGATAGATGGCCAAATATCCTTGACAGAGTCAATGATATTGGCACATAACAGTTCCTTGGCTTGTGAGGAGGTCTTCTCCAACTGAAATTGTGCTGAGATGTTGTTCAATGAGTCTTGTAGCTAATGGGTAGCTATGGCTTTACCTGTAAGGGTGGAGTATATCATCTCTGAAGCTTATTTATGTAGTTCTATTCGGTCTATGGGATGAATATCCCTTGCCAATATTTCAAAGTCAACCCTCTTGAAATCTGAAGATGTCTTGGGTTACTGTGTTGTAGGTTTGATAAAGGAAATTTGAAGTTTTCCCTCCTTGATTTCAAAAGATGACATCGGTCTTATTTGATTTGTGGGAGTGAGTTTCAGATATTATGCACAAGCTTGAGTTTTGAGCTTCTCATTCCTAATTTTATTTTCTTTATATTTGTCCTTTATGCCTTGGTCCTTGTCAGCTAGCCTACTAAACAAAGACACTTCCACACTTAGCTGCCTTTCCAACATCTAAGTTTGTGATGTGGATGGCTCTTGTATGTCTCCAGATGGAGTTGTGGGCCTGCTTCTGTCTACCTTTATGTTGGTCACCTGTGTTAATCCTTTTGTATATTCTTATTCAGAGGCAGGATTTAGCCTTGGCCTCTTACTTTGGCTTGTTTCCTGCTGCAGATTTGATGTATCCATGCCTGAAATAGAAGCTCCCTCTCTGCTTCTCTTGGGATTTCTTTCTTCATTTTGTGGATTCTACATGATAAGAGGGGTTCTCATGGTGGCTTCTTGCTATTCTGGTACCTGCAGAAACAAGCTCTCAACAAGTTGCCTCTCTAAATCAATCAAGTTATTCTCAATGTCTACCTTTATACTATCTCTATCTATAAGAGTGTTCTCCAACCACTCAGATTGATTGGCATAAGATTCTATTTCAGGTATGGGGCGATGAATGTAAGGCCCCAATTTGGCCTTTTTCCTAAGTCTGGTCATGAATCCCTAAGGGTCATATCTCTACATGAAACTCTGTTGGAGTTTCATTTCTTACAATATGCGATTTTCTTCCTCCCCTACTTCTCTTGAATTATAGATGAAAGGGCCCAATTAATCTTTGACTCTGAACTGGGTTTTTTTCTTGGCTGAAATAAAATTTACTTCCTCTGAGTTCATTATTTACCTATAATACTCCAAAGAAAATAACCTCATGGGGAGGTATTTGTGTAGTTTATATGGTGCAAGCTCGCACAGATAGATCCTTATCTCTGCGTTGTTTTGGTACAGGTACCAATCTCCTACTTTGGTTTGTTTGGATAGTTGGAGGACCCTTTTTATTTTTGGACTTATCCTACGTGGAGGATTTCCTATAAGCATAGCCATGACTGGATGTACAAAAGAGTCTATAAAATATGAATAAGTGTATGGTGATCCAAATTTGTGGAATAATGGGGTCCAAAAAATGACAGACCTGGGCTGGCCCTTGGTATCAAGCTTCTGGAGATTGAAAGGAAATCTGTCTAGTTGGTAATACAGGAACATATGATAGAGAATAGATGAGTATTTAAACACTCTTTCATTGCTCATTCTAGTAAACGCTTCATGCATCCTATCAGCTATAAACTTAGCATAATTGTACAAAACAACAGGAGGTTGTCTTGGGGTATAAATGGACATGAAGGCAAGTATAAGCTCATCAATTTATTCACTTTTAGTGTAGCCCAAAATGCATGATATCATGGTCACAATCTGCTTGTCCCTTGTAGAGAAAATGGATAACATATACGGAGGGGGATCTTTAGGAATATGTTTTTCTTCCACAATGAAAGTTTGGAGTAACTGGGCCAATCTGGATGGATTTAACTTGGTGTAATGGTTGATCAGATCCCCAATTGAGAGTGGGGTTAGATTGGGTCTTGGTTGATGAATCCATGAAAAATAATCAAGATGCCATGATTGTATCAAAACGGGACAGACTTTGAATTTGTGAACAAAGAGCGATCAGGAAGACCACTAACAGTGGCAATTTGCAGCCAACAAGGAACGATGAGGACCTTGGTCAAAGCGCACTGACCAAGGCCCATGGAGACTGCGCAGGAGGAAAAACTGGCACTTTAGAAGCCCGGATCGAGAAACAGAGGGCATTTCTAATGTGCGATTAGGGCTTAGCACTAATTGCGCATCGCTGGGGAAAACCCCTCGAAAAGGAAAGAGCCTTGAAGCGGTCAGTCACATGGAAGCCGGGAAACTGTGGGGAAAGCGCTAAGGTGAAAGGCAGGACCCGCGCTCCAAACAGATGTTATATTGGGGGCACCCTTGGGTGGTAAGCGGATTTGGAGAAAAACGAGCGATTCCATTTAGCTCCCAACGTTTGGCAAGTGGATGAGAGAGAAAACCACCGCTCATCGCGCGCTAACAGTCGAGCAAGTCAACTGCGCGAAATGAGCGAATGGCATATGATCTGGAGGCTCCAGATCTGACGGAAGAGATCACGCCTGATGGAGGAACTGGATTTAATAGGGGATTAAGCCACGACATAGAGAATTCTGAAGTCCGAGTTGACCACTGAGTTGGCGGATGATTCATTCCACAATATAACCGAAAAACCAAACTGACGAGGAAGAGCTGTCGTAGTTCGTAAGAGGACAAGTGGCCACTCCCTGTGAGCCATCAATGATGACGCAGAGATAGGGAAATCCAAGCGAGCAGCAGCAAGTGATCCGACGCGGGCAGAAGAAGAAGTGACTAGTCAGTGAAAAATTGACTTTAAGCCATGAACAGACAGAACAGAACACACCGAGAGGAGAAGAAAGCGAAGGCAGAGAAAAGAAGAGACAATGAAGCAAAAAGCAGAAAGACAGAGAGCCGAGTTGACCTATAGCATAAGGCATCATCGAGCATAAAGAAAGTTTGAGAGGTTCAAGCAAATCCCTGAGAGGATCTGTCAGGAATTGAGCATCACATTGGGCTCCTCCCATTAAAGACCAGAGAGATCAAGACTTGGAAAGGAAAAGAGTCTGTGCACTCTAGTGGCTTGGGGAATCCAAGAACCACCCTGCCAAGCCATTCTGTTTCAGGAGATTCAGATTGAGCTCCTCATTGTAAATCTCTGCTTTAAATACACAATAAAAGAAAGCCACCACTGAAATATGGACCAGAGACAACCCTGGAGGATAGGGTGAACTCCTTATTAATTTGTTGTGTTCTTATAATTTCTTACTATGTTTCTCTTACCGTTTTCCATTTTCCAGTGTCTATGTATTTTGCAATCTGATCGATCCATTACCTAAAATAACATAGACACACACCAGCACATGAGTCTGTAATACCTTCATTCAATAATTCTTTAATTGAGATCACTCAAGAGCGATTTTTAGTTCAGTTGAAAATGTAACATTTCATTTATGGATTCAGCTGTGATGGTAAACAAAACCTTTTGGTCATGAGACATGATAGTTCTATGGCTATGGATGTAGCATGCATGGCACATGTGGAAAATTTATGGGAAGACATGTACTTGGATGAATTGATATCTGGGTAAATTGGAATCCCAAAGGCCAATGTCACCTGAATGGTTCAGGTAGTTGTCT
The DNA here is from genome assembly GCA_000404065.3 of Pinus taeda. Taxonomy (NCBI): domain Eukaryota; kingdom Viridiplantae; phylum Streptophyta; class Pinopsida; order Pinales; family Pinaceae; genus Pinus; species Pinus taeda. The sequence goes on from APFE030789330.1 coordinate 74,605, forward strand.
CTGCTCAAGCAATGAATTTTGAGCAGGAGCTCTGATGCACTAGTATCTTTTATTTGGAAGTCCCTGTCAGCTAGGGGAAGGTGGTCCAGGTCTAAATGTGGAGTCGTCACAGGTCGAACATCCATGGCAATCGGGGCAGCCATTATTCAGTTCTTTTGGATTTGAATTAGGCGCAAGGGGTTTGTTCAGAGGTTTAAAACGAAAAATGGGAAATTTCAAAGGGTTTTGGCTGCAGGTGTTTTTAAACTTAAGGTAATTTTCAATTAATTTGACTTAATGAAAATACTTAACAGGCTGAATTTTTCCAAATGTGAATAGGGAGTGGTATTCTATGGTGAAATACCTAGAATTGGGCGATTTGGCTTCAAATTGATGGTTCACGGCAGCTGCAGAGGTTTGTATGGTTCTGGTACGGACTGGGAGGTTATTTGGGTTGTCTATAGCGTCTTTTGGAGTGAATTTGGAGGTCTGTTGGTCAATTCGGCGTTTGCAGGAGTCATAAATGTTTTCACAGTTTTACAGAGAAAATGTGTGAAAGGGCGAAAGGAGGGCTTTTCAACCTTCTATAGAAAAACAATTGCTTTTGGAGGGTTCATTTACAAATGAACAATTGGAAGTTTGTTTAGTTAATCGGGGAAGTAGTATTGGAGGGCCGTCGCACCGCTTTTGTGGTGCGAGCGGTATTTGGGAGGGGTCACCCGATTTATCTTAGAGTGGGACACGTAGCATTGGGGGGGTAGGGAAAAACCACCTTATCGGGAGGGTAAAAGTTGGTGATTGGGTTCGACTGATATGGATGTAGACCGTCTGATGAAGGGGGCGATGATCAAACGGGATTCAATTGTGGAATTGCACGGGGGATAAAGGAAAGGCTTTTGGGGGGGTCCATAGATTTAATCTTTGGTGGTATGGGATTAGTTTAGGAATTAATCCTGGGTTAAGTGATCGGGCGGGCCTTAATCATGGGATTAGGGAATTGGGTGAGGTTAATGACAAGATTAATAAATTTTTTCGGGATATGGGGTAAACTGTATAGTTTATAACTAAACTAGAGTTCGGGTTATTTTCATAAAGGAATTAATTAATATGGGAAAAAGGTAATTATAGGGGATTTATACAATAAAATTAGAAATTAACATGAAATGAGAGGAGTTGGTAATATCCTTTAAGCATAATGTAACATGTGACATTTGCGTGCTTTTCATACATTCAATACTTAGGATAAAATTCTTTTGTGGGTTTTTGGATGAAATATGTTTAATTGTGGGGGGCGGGTTTAATTTTCCTAGGTAAATGAATTTTAACCTTAAGAAAAGGGGTTTTATTAGACTAATGAGGGGAATGAAGGGAGATGAATTTTCATGAAGGGGATTCTAGCACCTATGTCCATAAGTCATTAAGCTGAGGGTTCGGTCCCTCCAAAAGTCCAAGAAATGCTCTGAGCCTCTTTGACTTAAAGGATTTAAGTACTTAGAACTTATTTATGGGAAATTAGTAAGTAGAGGGGTGAAATGACTGAGGGGATGTTTAAATAAACCAAGTTGTAAACCATTGTCCTTGCTTTGTTTACTTCTTATGCACATTTGAAAGATGTATTTGAACATGACATAAGTGCTTTTGTGTAATCACTTGATATTTTTGCAACCTTTCTTCTACTTACCCATTTACTCACCCTATCATTTTTTCTTAATTTTATTTGGGTGCATTTAGGCTAGCAAACCTTATCAATTCTTTCTCTTTTACAAAATAGACTATCTAATTCTAACCTTATATCATCCAAGGGCTCAGATTAAACTGATTAGTTCCTTTTATTTTCTCTACCTATCTGATGATTTGCCAAGATTAAACTGTTTAGTCAGATTTTATTCTCTAACTATAAACATAAAATTCAAAGCATGGTATAATCAAGATTAAACAGTTTGATTTACATGGATTGTGGCATGAGTAACAAGCTGCACACAATCATTATTATGCATAAAAGTAAATAGTAGTGGAATTTTAACTTTGCACACTTTCATGGTCTCCTTTTTGTTTGGGAGGCAGTGCATATATTTTCATTTTTTTGACTTTTTCTTATTCTTTTTGTCCTTTGATTATTCTTTTAGGACATACCTTATTTATATTTTTTAAATCTTTTTAATATGGAAAACATTTGTAGAAAGCAAAGGTATGTACAATATTACAAGGCTTAACCTTAGTCATTCAACATTATGACTCCTATTGGTATAGGAACCTAACAGTGTCTCCACTTGGAGATGGCGCTTTCTAGTGAAATGCCAAGAATTTTCAAGATCAGTGGCCTTTGAACTGTTGTTGATGTTACCTTGCAAAGTGTTCCTCTATGCATCTGCATTATTGATACTTATGACAGTAAATATTTCAAATCTTAGGGCCTTCTCTTTGGGCTTCAACTTCAAAAATCACCATCCAATCCAAACTAGACTTTTGAAAATAGAATATGTACAAATGGGAAATAAAAATTAGTAACTAGGTTCAAAGTAGTGGTTTAGCATTCGACCATTCATTGGCCCACCTTTTGCTTCTGTACCTTCAATTTCTCTCAGAAAGAAAACATTATTTCCTCTAAAAGCATAAATTACATAGGGAACTTTCCACAGGAAATCAAATTTCCCATGTTTACCTCTGTCTTCCCTCCTCGAATCCCACTTGAGCACCTTGTCACCAAGGTAGAAATCTTCAGCCTTAGTTCTCCTATCAAAAACCTTTTTAACCCTTTCCTACATAACTTGAGACCTGATGTAGACCTCTTCTCTGGTTTGTTGTAGATGAATAGTTTTGGCTAATTCTTCTTTGGATACTATTTGGTTCAACTAGCAATTCTTCAAGTATTTTCATTACTGGTACTCCCAAATAGGATGGAAAAACAACTTCCATCCCATAGACTAATTCATAGGGAGAAGTGCTAATTGATTTCTTAGTACTTAATCTCTCTGCCCATAAGGCATTGACTATCTTTTTATTCCAAGTTTTCTTAATTTTCTCTAGTAACTTCTTGATGATGTTTACCAGGCTTTTGTTTGAGAATTCTGCCAATCCATTTCCTTGAGGGTAATAGGCTATAGCATGGCCCAAGGTGATATGATATTTATAGCAGAAATCTATCATTATTTTGGATTTAAAGGCTGATGCATTATCAGTAATGAGCTTAGTTGGACATCCAAATCTTGATAGAATATTGGTTTCAAGGAAAGTTATGATAACAGTGTTTGTGGCTTGCCTTGAAGGTATGGCCTCTATTCATTTTGTGAAGTAGTCTATGGCTGTGAAGATCCATTTGTGTTGTGCAGAGGAGGGTGGGTGAATTTCGCCAATGAAGTCTAAACCCCATTGTTGAAAAGGTATTTTAGCAGAGATTGGCTTGAGGGGTAAAGGTAACATATTTTTCTTCCCCTCAAAATTTTGACATTTATGAAAGGAGATCACATATTTTTTGACATCAGCAAACAAGGCAGGCTAGTAGAAACCAACTCTAAGGATTTTATCTACAGTGGTCTTCTAGTAATGGTGTCCTCCACAGTCACCTGCATGAAACTCTTGCAAAACTTTGTCAGATTCATTTTTTAATAAGCAATTAAGAAGAATACCTTCATGATCTCTCCAAAATAGAGCATTGTTTAGTATAGAAAATTTCAAGGATTTCATATTTAAAAACCTGCTTTTAGTCCTACATAATTCAGGAGGAGCTTGTAAGTTCTGTAAAACATAAATAATATTAGCATGCCAAGGAGATTCAATAAAGGCCTGGCTGATTAGTGGAGTCACCATCTCCTCTTCATTATCTATTGCTACAATAAATTTTATATCCAAGGCCTGACAATTCGATTCAACCATGAGCTTGGCTGAACCTTGGCCCTTGATTAACTTAGTATCTTTGATTTCTATATCATACTCTAAAATAGTAGCAATCCACTTTCCCCTCTTTCCATTTGGACCTTCTTGAGTTAGGATGTCTTTGTCTACTGAATTTGAGATGTAGGCTACTATATGAGAATATAATATGTATACCTTGAAGTCCTTAATGGCTTTGACTAAAGCCAATGCTTTTTTTTCCATTATATTGTATTTCAAGTGGGCATCTCTCAAGGCTTTAATAAAGAAAGCAATGGGTTGTTCATAGCCCTGGTCATTTTTCTGCAATAGAACTGCATTTATTGTGTGCTCAAAAGCAAAGGAAAACAAGATGAAATCTCTATCAAATTTAGGACTAATTAACATAGGCATTTTAGTTAAGGCCAATTTAATGTCTTCAAAGGATTTTTTGGCCTCAACAATCCATTTTATGATCGAATTTTTTTTCAACATATTGTTAAGTGATCTAATTAATTATGCTAGATTAGATATAAATCTTCTAAGAAAGTTAATTTTTCCTAAAAAAGCTTGTAACTCTCTAATGTTCCTCAGGTGTTGTATTTGCAAGATGGCTTCTATTCTCGCAGGGTCTAGCCTTATACCATCTTTTGAAATTATGTGACCTAACAACTTTCCTTCTTATAATCCAAACAAAAACTTTTTGGGGTTCAAGGAGATTCCAAATTTCCCACATTTAATAAAAACTTGTCTTAGATGATCCAAATGTTGATTGTCTGATTTTGAAAATACAGTAATCTCATCTAGATATATCACAAGGAAATCAGGAATTTCTTTTGCAAAGGCTATATCCATAGTATTTTGGAAAGTGGCTCCTGTATTCGTTAGCCCAAGAGACATTTTCACATACACAAATGTGCCCTAAGGAGTAGTAAAGGCAGTTTTGGGTTGTTCATCAGGATGAACCAAGATTTGATTGTAACTAAAAATCCCATCCAACAATGAGATTCTGGTTGATCCAACTACCCTCTATAAAATGTGATCCATTTTGGGGAGAGGGTAATTGTCTTTTAGTGACACTTTGTTGAGGTTTCTGAGATCCACACAGAGTCTGATCTCACCAGTCTTCTTTCTAGTTGGCACCAAGTTTGAGACCCAATCAGAGAATTTGATTGGTGCAATTATTTTGGCATCATACATCCTCTGAATTTCTTTCTCAATTGCAGGTAATAAGACAGGATTGATCCTTATAAGGTTTTGTTTGAAAGGCTTTTGATTTTCTTTAATGGGGATTGTGTGTTGGATGATGTTGGTGTCATAGGATTTAAGGTCCCCGTAACTCTAAGCAAATACATCTTGAAACTCTTTCAACAATTCAATGTACTTTACTTTTTAAGTTGGAGGTAATGATTTTGAAAGTTTGATTAATTTAAGATTGCCATTGGTGCCTATATTACATTCCTCTATATCAGACCTTAATGGTTCCATCTTAGGTTTCCTAGGAACATCATTTGAATCAAATAAATCTTCTAGAGGGGTTAATCCCTTTGGTAAGAAGTTATCCTTGAGATTAATTACTTCGGTTTCTTCACTGATTATTTCATCAATCTCAATTTTCTCTAAGTTATCTACATTTGATTTAGTAAATTTAGTTGGATTGACTCTATCTAGTTCGTCACCTTCTATCTCATTTATTTCTAACTCATCCTTAGTGTCAGGATCTATGGATGTATCAGTATCTACGTTGTTATTTACAAACTCTTCTTCTGAAAGTAAAAAGTTGTTTATCTCTTTATCATCAGAAAATACTAGCCAATTCTTCAAATTATCTGGAATTGCAGGTTTGTGCCTAACTTCAGCAGTGTATTGATGATTAGGTTGGAAGGGTAATTTGCAAGTGCTCGCAAACATTGCTAAACTATGGGCTTGCATATTGTGTTTTCTAGGGATTACTGCAAGCTTTGTTTCTAGGAAAGTGTTAAGTATTTCTACAATAGTTCCCCTATAACAACTTAATCTAGGGTCCTTTGTCATATATACAACATCAATTTGTTTTATAATTAGCTAAGAGTCTCCCATGACAGAATCTCTTTTAGCTCCTAGATTCCTAACTAACTTAAGACCTAAAATTAATGCTTCATACTCGGCCATATTATTGGTACATTTAAAATTCAATCTATATGCATGGTCTTCTGAGTGATTATTCTCCAAATTATATATCCACACTCATACTCCTGTTCCAAACTTATTGACTGACCCATTAGATTCAAGATGCCATAATATCTCATGCTCATAATTTTCACTATCTGGGGCAACAAACTTTTCATCGTTTATAGCAATTTGACCATCTTGTTCATTGAAAAGTTTTGTAGTTTGGTTGGTTTCATTTTGTGTAGAAACTGCAATTTCTTTTGGTTTTGTATTAATACAGTCAGAATTTTCTTCCAGTGTTTGATCAACATTATACAAGATAAAAGAATCGATATTTGATTGTATGGAGTAGATGGGAAAGTTTTGAGGCCGGTCCTAGCTACTTACCATATATTTCATTAAGGTTTCTTGGTATAGTTTCTTAGGTTGTCCAAACACAGAGATTGTTGCATATGACATATCTAGTTGTAAGGATCCCTAAAGTTTGGCTCCCCATGATCTGGATAACAGCATGTCATACTTTGGTGGGATGTCAACAACTACAATATCCATAAGGATGCTTTCGACAGTATATTGGACTAAAGTAACACATAGGTCTTTAATCAATCCTAGACACTTTACTTGACTGGAGTCAAATGAGAATAAGTCTTTGTAAGGCCTTGTAATGTCTAGGTTTAATTTCTCCACTACTGATTTGGGCATTAAGTTGTAAGAGGCCCCTGAATCCAACATTGCATTGTGTAGAATTTTGTCATGGATATTAAGGCTAATGTAAAAAGGTGGAAATCCTCCTTCTAATGGGTTGCCATGAACATCTGGACCAAATATGAGTTCTGGTTGGTCATCAAACAAGTTGACAAAATCTTGATTTTCAGCAATGTTTAAGGTCTGGTTTATCTGTGATTTGTAAGTTTCATTCTTGATTAGTTATGTTAAAGGAACTGAAATCTTTAGCTTTGCTATCTCTGCTCCCAGATTCAATGGTGAAGAAACTTTTTCTGTTTGAAGATTTTGAATTTTTGAAGCAGGGATTTGAGTAGACTTGTCTTCCTTTCCTTTATTTGGGCTCTCCTTGTGTGGATTTTCAGATCCAGTGTTTTGAGTTTTGTCCACTGGTTCCTTATGTGGAATTGAAGTGGATGTTTGATCAGCGGAAGGTTAATCAGAGGTTATGTCTATAATGGTGGGACCAGAAGGATTTGGGTTTTACCTAGGGAGAATTTGGAGGATCTTTGAGATAGGAGCTTCTTTTATTTTCTTAGGTTGACTTTGCACTATTTTCTTGGTTTGATCAGGGACATCAACATTCTTTCTGCTTATTAGATTATATTGTTTATGTACTTCAAAAATGGTAGAATCATATCCTTGTTTATAATCAAATGACTCTCCTTGTTGAATCTGCAATTGCTGCAGCATATGCAGTTCCTGCTTGTCTTGGGTTAGAAAAACAGTGTCCTCATCATTTATTCCCATTAGGTTAATTTGTGTATCTAGTTCTGGATCTTTAGGATGGGATGTTTCTACATAATGTTCTTGAAAAGGAGGCCTCATGTTCTGATCCGGTCCATTTTTCCCAATGTTTTGATTTTGGTTTTTTCTAAAATTTGGGTTTCTAACTGTAGGTGGTTGTTGGTTATCCCATTGGGGTTTCCTTTCTATGTTATCTATTCTATCCATTAATCTTTCCATACTCTTGGCTAAGCTATCTATTTTAATGTCAGAGGGCGAAGCTTCATCCTTTGCAGTTCCTCTTTTTTCATTTCTAACTCTAGCCCTTTTAGCTAACAAATTAGCTTCAACACTAAAAGCTACACTTTGCATTTCTTCTAATTTTGGGACGTTTCTTTCCCTAAGTTGGTATGCCATATTTGTGTCAAAACCACCAGGGAGCTTTATTAATGCTAAGTCATGTGGGGGTCTAAGATTAACTGGGATGGCTTTATATATACTCGTGAATCTAGTGTAGTAAGCTTGAATAGTCTCATAGGTCCCCTTCTAATATTTTCATATTCTAAAAGGATTTGTAGGGTATGATTTTTCTTTTCCCATCCGTTAAAAAATTTCTAATGAAATGCTTCTAAAATATCAATACTATTAACAGGCAATGCTCTAAACCATTTCCTAACATCACTAGCTAAAGTCTAGGCAAAGAGTCTCATTCGAACATTATCTGTGTCAATTCTGTGCAACTCAAAGTAATCTGTTATCTTGTTAACATGTTGTTGAGCAGTGTAATGTCTTGTGCCATAAAATTGAACAATTTTACTTTGGTAGTATGCTGGCATAGCACCAACTTGGGCAAGTAAAACAAGAGGAGCATATATATTTGCCATGGTTGTAGGCTGGGAGGGGTTAAGATGTGGATGAAGAATGGATGAAGAACCAAGACTGGTAGGTGATGAATGGGAGATGATAGGTTGGTGAGGAAGAGTAGGTACAAATGGTGGTGAAGAATGGACTCTAGAAGGTATTATTGATGAAATTGAACAAAACAATGGTGAACTCAAAGTAATGGATGATTGTTCAGAAAGCTCAGGGACTGTGGAAGTATTAATGGATGATTGTCAAGATTTCAAAATGTATTCATCAATGGATTTGTTGGCCTGTTGAACTTCAAGGTCTGCGATAAAGTTGGGATCTAGAACAGTTTCACTGAGTGCATTTTCGGATTTTGTTCTAAATAATGACAATTCAAATGGCACATCAAAGAGAAGTTCTTCCAAAAATAACCACTCATCAAGACATGAATTAGCTTTAACTAATGGGATCTGGCTAACTGAAATTTCTTCTTTTTTGGATTTTCTTGAAATTAGGTTAGGAGTATCAACTATTGGGGCAGGGTTTGATTCTGGATTAGCCCTAGTAAAATGAGACTTCCTGGAAGCCAAAATTTCAAACTTTTTAGTTGTTTTTTACGAGATTTTTTCAAGAAAATTCTAACAAATGACTTTAAGAGGCTTAGAATGAAGACTTAGGATTTTCTTAAAGCTTTATTAGGACTGAGGATTCGATGTCCCCAACGGAGTCGCCACTATGTTATCACTCAGAACTTTTCCCTAGAAGTTTCCAAAAGAAGGAAAGGATCGAGGTAAACAAAAACAAACTTTTAAGCATAGGCTATAGCCAACCTATGCTTCAGAGAGGGCTCTCTCTATATGATTTAGCTTTGTTTTCTGGGATTTTAGGCTAGTTTTGAAGGTTCAGGGGGTTTTTGATTTGTATTGAAGGTTGGATGGTGGAATCCTTAAAATAGATGGATCGAATGATGTCTTTGGACCATTGGGCTATGGAGTCAAAGAAGGGCAATAGAACTAGAATTAACTCACTAAAGGGAGTGTTCAAAGGGAAAGCTAGCAGAGTAAAGTGCAGGTCTTTGGGCCAGATGGGTGAAATGGTCTTAGCCAGGGTGAGAGAGAAATTAAGAATTCTTAGACTGGAATTAAAATGAGGAACAGAGGATAATCATGAACAAAGGGCAATTAAGAATCCTTTGCTATAGATTATTGGGGGACAACCTAAACTAAGGAGCAATCAATAATTCCTTAACTTAGATAATCAATAGAAAACATTTAAATGCATATTAGTTAAAACAGAGTGCGGTAAAGAAAATTCTGAGATATCATTCCATATTATAGCATTTAGATATAGAAATACATTAAAGATTGTGAAAAAACTTTGAGAAAGATAACAACACAAGGGAAAATACTTGTCTACACTTCGCTCTACACATGAATCCTGTGAAATGTCTTGTCTTTATTCATTAATCCATCTTGCTGGTCCACTCAGTGACATAATAGCTTTACAGTCTTTTGATTAAAAATGGTCTATAGAAATTTCTAAGAATCCACACTACATACTTCGAATTATGAAGTACTTATACATAAATTATTACAAAATATCTCAAAGCAAACTTGAGATTTAATCTAGGAAATACAAAATATCTTCTTGCAAGAAGATAGAGACAGCTATTGAACTGTTTATGTTGTCCCTTTTATTGTGATGTTGTTGGATTTGATGGTTGGATTTAAGCCCTTTATGCTGGCTTGATGTTCTGGTATTTTATGCTGCAATCTTCTTTAACTTTTACCTTTCACCTGATACTCTTTATCCATACTGACCTGTTTTCATCCATTTACCTGGTTGTTTTATTTTTACTGTGCAGTAACTTTTTTACTGTAAATTTCTTACAGTAAATCAGTCATATTTTCCCACCATTTAGCATCATGTAACTTGACATTTATCATTCTCCTATATATCTCATCAGCCTCAGTATACTTGGAAAATTTTGGTTGGTGATGAATAAGTGTTTTATCTCATTCTGGAGAAAAAAACAAGTTCTAAAATGTATTATACAAAACTTTGTCTGTTGGCAATGCTTTTGTTGCTAAAGTGCTAGCTTGTTCTTTAGCCAACTGCCTGAGTCTATTATCATAGTCCAACTGTGTCATAAGTTTGTCAATAATGACCAATGGACTAGGCAATTCTTTCTCCCTCAAAATTTGGAATTTAGCCATGAATATATCAATGGCTACCTGCATGTTCTAGCACTTTTCTTCTAAGTTTAGCACTAGGTTTCTCTTGGAAATGATCTTCCTTAATTCCAAAATAGTTTTAGTTTTGTCTTCTATATCCAAATCATGAAGCTCATATCTGTTTTTGCTATTAACGAAGTGGATGAGTCTATTGGCATCCTTAGGCACATCACCCAATTCCTCCTTGACCTTTTGAATAGCTCCTGTAGCTATCTTTATCGATTATGTCTACTCAAAAATAACTTGGATAGATGGCCAAATATCCTTGATGGAGTCAATGATATTAGCCTATAACAGTTCCTTGGCTTGTGAGGAGGCCTTCTCCAAATGAAACTGTGCTGTGATGTTGTTCAATGAGTTTTGTAGTTGATGGACAACTATGGATTTACCTGTAAGGGTGGAGTATATCATCTCTCCGGTCTGTTTATGCAGTTCTATCTGGTCTATGGGATGAATATCCCTTGCCAATACTTCAAAGTCAACCCTCTTGAAATTTGAAGATGTCTTGGGATGTTGTGTTGTAGGTTTGATAAAGGACATTTGAGTTTTTCCCTCCTTGATGTCAAAAGTTGACATCAGTCTTGTTTGATTTGTGGGAGTGAGTTTCAGATATTGTGCATAAGTCCGGGCTTTCAACTTATCATTCCTCATTTTTATTTATTTATATCTGTCCTTTATGTCTTGGTCCTTGTTAGAAGGCCTACTGAACAAAGACACTTCCACACTTACCCACCTTTCCAACATCTGAGTCTGTGATGTGAATGGCTCTTGTATGTCTCTAGATGGAGTTGTGGGCCTACTTCTATCTACCTCTGTGTTGGTCACCTATGCTGATACTTCTGTATCTTCTTGTTCAGAGGCAAGATTTAGCCTTGGCCTCTTGCTTTGGCTTGTTTCCTGCTGCAGATTTGATGTATCCATGCCTGAAGTAGAAGCTCCCTCTCTATTTGTCTTGGGATTTCTTTCTTCATTTTGGGGAGTTTGCATGATAAGAGGGGTCCTCATGGTGGCTTCTTGTTGTTTTGGTACCTGTAGATATGAGCTCTCATCAAGTTGCCTCTCTAAATCGATCAAGGTATTCTCAATGTCTACCTTTGTATTATCTCTATCTATAAGAGTGTTCTCCAACCACTCAGATTGATTGGCATAAGCTTCTATTTCAGGTATGGGGTGATGAATGTAAGGCCTGATTTTGGTATTTTTCCTAAGTCCGGTCATGAATCCTTGAGGGTCATATCTTCACATGAAACTATTTTGGAATTTAATTTCTTGCAATATGCAATCTACTTCCTCCCCTGCTTCTCTTGAATTACAGATGAAAGGGCCCTATTGATCTTTGACTCTGAACTGGGTTTTTTTCTTGGTTAAAACAAAATTTACTTCATCTAAGTTCATTATTTACCTATTGTTGGGACTCACAATTGACCAATTTTTGACCTTATCTTTTGCCGTATATTTACCCTTTTTACAGTCATAAGCAAAAGCTTTTATTTCATAATGACATATTAACCCCAAGATATGAAGTAACCTTCCGCAAGTCTATATTTAATTGTTTATTTCATATTCGTAAATATCTTTTTACTTATCCTTGGAAACGCTGACTAAAATTGTCAAACAACTGTCATAATTTTGCAGGAGTATAATGAATAGTTGTTGCAACACGAAGAACAGCAACTACGCAGTTGCTGCAACACCAGAAACAACAACTGCGCAGTTGCCACAACACCAGCAATAGTAATTACCTAAAGCGAGCTATTTTGTAATAGCCACGGACAACAGATGGCAGCTATCTAAAGAATGGTAACGTGGCATAGTCAAGCGGAAGTTTAGAGAAGAAGCATACAGTCAGCATGAACAGCATGGGGAAATGGCGAAGGATATGACAATCCCGAGAAGACAATCAGTTATCCGCCGTGCAACAGCCAAAGCTCCAGAAAAAGATGCATTATCATATTGTTGTAACAACATTCTAATTTGCTTATTTTTGACACAAAGGATTAACTGAATAGGTGTAACATTCTATTGTAATAGATGTCTCCTCTATAAAGAGGAGACATCTACATGAAACGGGATGTCAATGGTCGGTCTGTAACTAAGGTTTTGAGAACATCAGCAAGTCTGAGTTCCATTGTACTTAATCTTTTTGGCAGATGAATATACAACTGTTTTGAGCACTTAAATCCGTCTTCGTCTTCTCGGGGGATCTTGTGAGAAGGACTGGGCCCACCTTCCCCACAAGATTCACCCATTTACTTTCCTGTTGATTGTGTGAGCGTGCAGTAAGTTCTTTTCGGTACTCTGTGTGAATTTGACAGCATTACCTGTGGTTTTCTTTACTTTACTAGTACTCTGTTTCATTGCTCTTTGAGTTGTTTCTCACCGGTGAATGAGAGTGCTGTGTGCATCAGTAATTCTGATTACAGGGGCAGGTGCTGAACATCCCCATCTGGAGGATAGGGTCCTGATCCTCTGTCAACAGAGCATCGTTTATTTTGCTTTTTAGATTTGTAATTTTAATCAATTGTTTTCACTTTAATCAATTCTGTAATGACTGCGTATACTACATCTTTCACTGCTTTTAGACTTTAAGTACATACAGTACGCAGTGCCTTTGAAATAAAAAGACTTCCCCTGGTCGACAATTAATGTGGTACTTGAATGTTTAATTCATAAACAATTCAACTAGCCAACAGTAATTGATACCGAGTTCTTCTTCTTCCTAGGCACATACATAACATTCTTCATGGTGAGTGGAGCCCCATGCTCCCTATAAAAAGTAATTGTGCCCAATCCAGTAGCAATATAGTTCCCGTCGTCACCCCTATCGATATGCATCTGGAGATCTTTCTCCTCCAGGTCATTGAATAACTCCTTGTCACTAGTCATGTGGAATGAAGCCCCACTATCTAAGTACCATACACTTCCCATCATTTATGATAGACTGCATGAAATGAATGAAAATTCCAATTCTAATTGAGAGGCCAAAGCTTCACCCACCGCTCCTCCTGAGGACTTCTGCTTGGACTTCTTGAGTGGACATTTTGTAGAAAAATGGCCTATCTCATGACAATGAAAGCACTTAACTTTCGTCATGTCTTTCTTCTTATCTCCATTGCAAGAATCTGATTTGGAATGGGAATATTTCCATTTCCCCTTCTTCCCCTTAATTGCTAAGGAACAATTCTCTTCATCATCAACCTTTGATGAAGAGCCATCCCTAGCGTTCCTCCTGATCTCCTCCTACATCAAATACGACCACAGTTGTTCCTAATCTGATAGTTTCTCTTGACCATTAACAAAGTTGTGATAACTATGCCAACTCTTTGGGAGTCCTAGAAGAGAAAGAATCACCATATCATCCTCGAAAACCATGATTCCAAGACTTCCAAGTTCATCACGACATTGAGTGAACTTGGTCAATTATTTTGGAATAGTCTTGCCTTTCTCCATTTTGATTTTTCACAGTTTATCCTTCAGTGCCAATTTCCTTTAGTCACTTTTGTTCCGATACAAGTCTTTCAATGCTTTCCACATATCATACTAATTTTCCCTGCCATGGAGACTCGAGACATTGTGCTCTTGAACTCCCTCAAGTATTATCTGTGTTGCCTTCAACCAGATTTTTTGCATCTGATGCTGCTAGCTTAGGAATGTCTTGATCAATGAATTCCTTCAAGCCATTTTCCTCTAGAAAAACCTCCATTCTATCCCTCTAGGATATATAATTCGAGCTTCCTTCCAAGGCATACTCGAGCCACAAACCATAGAACACCATCTCTCGATCCTGAAGTATGCATTGCAAATTTGAATTTGAATTGTAACTCAAAACTCAAATATTTTAAATCTACTCTAGTATACTGTCTTCAACTTTGATACCACATAGATTTTCCTGTAGATTCACAAGCTCATGTAATCTACTAAAACAAAATACAAGAATCTACTTCTACTTTCAACTAACGGAAGCCAATAGATCGATGAAAACAATATGAACAAGAAGAAGGAACATCAATGGCCCATAACACAATAAATTTTTCTAGGGAAGCCACTCCTCAAAATATCACCTATATGTATTTCTTTAATCAGAAATATGAGTGAAGATACAAAGATTTTTCTCACAAGAACAATTCCACACAAGTATGCTCTACTCTCTGCCTCACAAGCCCGCTCTTAGCCAACACTTAGCCAATTTCCATTATGTGCCAAGCCCCTATTTCCTTGTGTAATTCCTATGATGAATAACTTGTATTTAAAGGGATTTCATGCTTCCAAAACTACACAATTCTCATTAGGTCCTCTTCCTGATTGAATGCATGATATTGACAACTCTTAAATCATACAACTGATAGTACACTATCCTTGCACTCTAGTCTCAACTGGATCTTTCTCAGAATTGACGTGCATAAGTTTCTAATGAGTGAATTTTAGTGAACTGGAGTAACACTTGTGGATGCACCAGTGCACTAACTGTCTGCTAATCCTCTACTAGTTCAACAAAAAATTAGAACTAATTTAAGTGACTATATTTCAGTAAGCTGAGTTATCTAATTACAACTCAATCTAAATACTGGACCCCTAAAATTTAGGGGGAACACTTACATGACTTCGAAAAGACTTCCAACTCGAAATTGCTAATCTAATTAAGGTAATTAAACTTAATTAACTATTCAAAAGTTTCTATGAGAATAGAATTCTATTTTAATTCACAGTTTAATTAAGGGACAAATTAAACTAGAATTTCTTGTTGCCAATTCTCAACATGTGGTTGAGGTGGCTAAGTTTTCTATGGTAGGGGTTGTATTCTAATTACTTTGTGGTTGTACATAGCATTGAAATTTTGCATTAGGATATTGTGCCATACTTATTTTCTGAGGCTGCCAAGGTCTTCTAGGAGAAACATAGCATAGTGGTTCTATTTGACTTTCCCCAACTTCCTCTTGGTAAATAACTTTTACTCCGAGTATAGAAAAGAAATCCTTTGTAGCATGAGCCTTTGCACATATAACACAAATTTTCAATACTATCAAGAGGACATTCTCGTAATGCATGTTTCTTCCTATATCTAGGACATAAAATAGATAAAGCAACATTTCCACCTCTTTAATTTTTTTGTACTTTTAGCATATCTAGTTGTTCACTAAGATATCCAAAATATCAGTTTTAAAGTTATCAAGAAAATTACCAAGTTATGCTCTACTTACCTACTGTAGCTGCTGCAACACACTCCAAAATTTTGGCTTGCACTCAAATTTCGGAGCCTTCCTTGGTATTTCTCTTGATTGTTCCAAACACTCAAGCTCATTCCATGAGCTTTCTCAAATTTCTTTGCCTCCTTTTGCTTGTTGGATTAATTGTAATATTTTGGCATATTTGACTAATATGTAATGTTGAGATCCTTTTATGGTGATTTCTAAGGTTGGTCTTTGTGTATACGAGTTGTCCTAGCCATGTAAACATCTTTCACACTCATACACAAAGTATTGAGCATTGTCACAGAAATGTCGTCACAACCATCCTAAAGTCTATCTTAAGTGTCACACTTGTTGCTTCTAGTCATGAGATAGTCACACAAAGGGTGATGCTTTTTTTTGCTCCAATGGTCTATGTTATCATTTCGTTGAAGTGTGCTAAGTATGTGATCATAGTTCAAGTTTATCACGAGTCCATCCCCCTCCTGCACTTAGCCATTTTCGGAAAATATTCTCAACTAGGGAAACTTAGCTCCACCAGGCCCCGAATGAGCTACTCACTGCACAATATCAACCCTCATTGATGCAACCTTTCTACCTAGAATTGCATAGTGCACATTCATTGACGTCTAGGGCTGTTTTTCTACATAATTCATGAACCCAACTTCCTTCCTTAACCCCCAAAATTACACAGTTGTGCTTCCCATTCTACCTTGAACTGAGCACTTCACACCTTCATCCCTTAAGATTTTCCCTTGCTTGATGGAACCCCACAATAAGTAGAGATCCCAACATCCCTTGGCCTCCAAAACTATGCATATGTTTCCTTCAGTATCCTTCCTTCAATGAGGGATCACTGTCCCCATAAAATACACAAATTTTCCATTCAAGCCTCTTTGTTGCCTCATTCCCCCTTGGAATCCAAAACTACGCAATTTTTCCTCCTAGGGACTCATCCTACATCAACCACTGCATGTTGGAATTGTGCAATTCTGACCCTCAATGGCCACTGTGCAATTGTTTTCCTCAGTGAGGACTGTGAAAAAAAGTTCCTCAGTCAAACTTGAGCTATGCTCTGCATAGTTTGAGAGACCAAGATTTCTCCCTATCAGCTAGAACTACACAATGCATAGTCATTGAGCCCTTATCCCAGGTTGTGACTTGTCCTGAGCTCAATTCATGGGAGTTTTTGGATTAATGTCGACCTGTCATGAGTGAATTGCAGGGATAGGTACAATATCAAGTTGAGAAGAGATGATGAAGAAGGAGACGAAGGAGGAAATTATGCCTAAAGACTGAATTGTAGCTGAACGGATGAATGGAACTATCAAGAGAAAGAAAAGGGACACATGTTTGCAAACACCTTCCAAGACCGAAGATCATTGAAGACCCTGCATCACCAAGCTATCCAGAGGAGAAGAGAAGGCATATGGAATAACACATTTAACACTCAACATTAACAACGACTTGACATTTCGACATCATCAAGACAGACCATGTTAGTGTTGGGCTGCTAATATGTCATTATTATTATCACTTTTTAGCACCCATTTCATCCATTTCTACCCTTCTTTATCACATCATTTATCATGATTTATCATATAATTCCATTTTATAATTATTTATGCTCTTATGGATAAATATTATTTCTTCTCCTTTATTTTTAATAAGTTGATGATTATTATGCATGATTTTACCAATGATGGTTTATTAATAAATTTGTTGTAACATCACTCACCATTTTAGCCTCCAAGATATTTTCCAGATTGCAGATTTGATCTCTAGCTCATCATTAAATATTCCAACTCAGAAATTCACTGGAATAAGAAGTGATAGTTTTACATTGGAAATTTTGGGAAAATGGAGAAGAATCTGGAAAATCTGAAACATGGGTTTTGTCCAGAATAGACCGAATTAGTTTTTTTTATGAGCGGTTTTCCCACATTTGGTCTGTATTAAGAGAAAAGGAAGGTTCTCTGAAGATTTTTTTCTCAGATCACTATTGCGACCGGTTTCCAAATTATCTCAGTTGCAATACCAAATTTGACTTGTTCCTATTGAATGTTGATGGAAAGATATTTCAGATATGATATTGCTGATCAATTTGTTGTGAACAATCTAATTTTGTTATGGGAATCATTTTGTAATCATATTTGTTGTAACTTCTCTATGCTCTCTGTGTATTTAAATGAGAACATAGATCAAAGAGGGATATGGATCATTAGAGATAAGATAGGATAGGATAGGAGGAGAGGGGATAATGGAGAGATTTTGATATATACATGTAATCATTGTTGAATTGCAGGCAGACTATGTTATATTATTTTCATTTAATGAAAGAGTTAATTGATTTCCTTTGACGGATGCAGATCGAATCGAATGAATCGTGTTGATTAAGCTTGGTTGGTTTTTAATTCTCTAGTTACTATAAGTTCTTTCCTCCTAGAAGTGGCAAGGGCCCACCACAACTGGGAGATCTAGCTAGATTAGCACCAATGCTGTAGATTTCCATTACCAGTTGCATTTCAATTCTGTAGGTTGTGAGTGTTAATTTCATTGCAAAGCGTGTGTTAATTTCATTACAGAGTGTTTAATTTCTAGCATAAGCATGAGTTATTTTTACACAAGCAGGTGTGGATAAGGCATGGATTAGAGCATTGATTTCATTTTCCTTCATTTACAACATTGCAGAATAGGGCATACATGAGAGTGTGGTTATTATAGAATTAGCTGAAAGAGATTAGTTAATGCTACTGAACTCTCGGTTGACATCATTTCCATTTGAATTGCTTAATTGAGATTGAGTGTGATTTAGATAGAATCAGCTAGAAGAGATTGGTTAATGCTACTATGCTCTCGGTTGATGCTATTTTCAATTAAATTGCTTGCTTTATATTTGATTATGGTTTTGCTTGAGATTAAGTCCTGATGCTTAGATGTATTATTTCCTTTAAAAGTTACAACTTGAGATTTATGATTGCATCCAGTTACTCTTGTATCAAGTTTTATATTTCAACTTAAAAAGCATTACTCTCTAGATTTATAGCTTGCACATATTGTGTACACTCTTGAAATAAAAAGGCTTACCCAGGTTGATAATTAATGTGAGGCAATTAGGAGTTTTAAAAGACACCTTTTAGCACCCAACATTTTGGTCTCGTTGTCGGGGAGAGTGTTGCCATTTCACAGAGAGTGATGTATGTTTGATATTTGTTGCTGGGAAAGAATTAGGTATTAAAAACGGAAGGTAAGAACCTACGTAATGAGCAAGTAAAGTTCTTGCACCTCTACTCGCTTTTTAGCAGAATTTCATAAGAATTTCATAGGAAATTTAGAGGTAATTTTTTTTAAAAAATCTCGTAATTCCACTCAAGTGGTGATGTAAGCACCACCCATTTCACTAAAAAATTGACAGGAACATTCAAAGGAGGAGCCTCGAAGAAACACATGAAAAACATCTTCTATTATGGTAAGAAATGGCTCACATTGCAACTTTTGAATTCCCTATCAAAGATCTAGGAGGAGTGACACAAATGCACATAATTCCCCCATCTTCTCTACCAAATTTTCATGGTTTGGCAAACAAAGACCTAGATACATTTTTATTTGAGTTTGAAGTACTTTGTAGAGGATACGATTATTGTACTAATGATCAAAGGTTGAAAGTGTTTCCTCTTACTCTAAAAGGAGGAGCTCTCTGAATGTTCATGAGCCTTGGTGGAACTGCATCCAAATATGGGAGGACATGAAGAACATATTCTTGAAGAATTACGAAGGACATCTTCGATATGATACAAGGGGAAGATGAAAGCTTGGAGGACTATGTGGAGCGATTTCAATATAACATTCAAAATCAAAGCATAAGTATCTGGAAAAAGAGATCTTAAAAACACTCATTCTCAAAGGAATCAAAGATGAATTTTTAGAACTATTAAATATGATATGAAAAGGTGATGTTTTTCAGTTGTCATATGATGATATTTGTGAATTGTGCATAAGGTATTCAAGAGGAATCTCCAAGGCTGATAAGAATTCTAGATAATTTTCTTCTTTTTTTTCCAAATCTGCTACAAGAACAGGAGACATAAGAGCTGAACTCAATGTTTATTTGAAAATTTTAAAGTTGATTTTATTAGCTCTCTAAATTCAAAATTGGATGTTTTGTAGGTTCAGAAAAATCAAGAAATTGAAGAAGTTTTTTTCCCTCATTATTGAAAGGAGCATCCCATATATAATTGTTCTTCCTTATCTAGGATGGAAGTAGCATATCAAAGAGATCAGGAAGCTGCACCAAGGTCAAAACCATGGAAATCATGGCCTATAGGTATGGTTCAAAACGCTCCTCTCCATCTTCTTACTTGCATAATCCATTATGGAATACTCATGTTTTAGGGCAACCATGTCAATCTCAATATAACCCCCACAAATATTGTCTACAAGTTTGGCATGGTTCATCTTATGATTGCATGACTACTCTCCCTCATCTTGTAGCACAAACACATCCTCCATATTCTTCACCAGCTCTTTCAAAACATCTTGCTTGCCTATCAAAATCATCCACTCAAACCAATCAACTACATCATCAAAATGCCCCATTCCATACACAATTTCTTGCTCAACTCATTCCACACCCTCACCATAATAAACCAGACAACATGCTTACAGTGCTGAATTGCAAAATTTACTGACTCTTCCCACCCATTCTATCTCATATGCACCATTGGAGATAACTCATATTGAGATTCAAAATGTTTCAAATCTAAAAATTGTAGAGGTTATGGAAAAAAATGAGGTTTCTTCTAGTTTACATCAACAAGCCATTTTAAAAGCTCAAGAACTTCATGATACGATGGCTACAGGAAATCAAGAAAGTAAAGGATATATTGAATATTGGTTTCACTCCATCATTTGCTTTCAGCATCACTCCATACTTCAACAATTTTTGACACCATCTTTTCAAGGGAAGTGGGCTTCTCATACCCTAATATTCATTAACATGCATTTTTCAAATTTGGGTATATACACATTTGAGGCCTTATTTCAAAATGGTTTCACTAGAAGTACTCTTATATGTAATCATATTCATTTTTCAAGGAAGAGTAGGTTATTGTAGAAAATAAAATAAATAAGGAAATAAAATAAACACATTTTTTTTAATGTAAAAATAGTTGTTTTTGTTGCAACAGGTTGTGGAAATCAATGTCGGTGATAAATGTTTTAATTTATTTGTGTATGTAGATGAATTATAATGGAAATAACAGCTCTACAAACACTCATATTCATTTTTATCACCAATTTGGAAAAAATTCTTGAATATCATATTTTTTGGCTTGTGGGCTTGATGAAATTTTTGAAAACACAGTCGGGACAGTCATGTTTTGAGGGACCAAAAGAGTATTTTTAAAAACTGTTTCTATCATAAGTAGCCCTTGATATTTACTTTCTAACCCAATTTGAATCACTCAATTGATATTTTAAACGAAAATGTTATAACCAAAACATTGACAGGGTGTCTAGTAGGCAGCTTAGGAACAGAGTTGGGACAGTCAGTTTCTTGAGGCCTATATGACTATATTTTTAAAAACTATTTCTATAATATTATCCATTGATTTCTAATTTCCAACCCAATTTGAATCATTCAATTTGGATTTGAAACGAAAAAGTTATAACCAAAATATTGACTGGGTGTCTAGTAGGCAGATCAGGAATAGAGTTGGGACAGTCAGTTTTTGGAGGCCTAAATGACTATATATTGAAAACCTGTTTCTATGGTATATTCCCCTATGAATCTAGTTTACAATTCAATTTGAATCACTCATTTTAGATATTTTATGAGAAAATTATGACCAAAATACTAACTGTTTATTGTAAATCAGCACTCTTAAAAATCTGTTTTTCTAGCTGTTCACTTATGGATTTGACCCATCAATTCTTTCTTTTCCAAAACCTATTTCTATTGGAGATAAATAAGTGAATCTAATTTTATTTCCAATTTGAATCATTTGAATACACCATCAAACGAAAAAGACGTGCTTAAAATATCCACTGTTGTTCTAAGTGGGGAAATCGAAAATGACTCCATTATGCAGGTTGTTCTAAGTAAAATTGACATATCATATCATTGAATTTTTAAAACCTATTTCTCTTGGTGATATAAATTTGAACTAGCTCTCATTTGACTTTTGAATCACTTGAATCAGACCAAAAACAAAGGGGTTGTGATTAAAACACTGTTGGTTAGTATGGTCGACCACTGCTCTCCCGCAGGTGACAAATAAATTTTACTTTGTTATTTTTTTCCGTGGATTTATTTTATAGAGTAACTACTTGCATAATTCTTGGATTAGGCGAGCCTGATCACCTCTTTTAATTTGATGTTTTATTGTAGGTAGATACTCGGTTTTTGCAGGTCTTAGGAGAATAAAGAAGGTCAATTTATGGATGAGCGATTCTTGAAAGAAATTTTAATGAAACAAGGGCATTTCATCCAATTCATTACTTAATGGATTCATAATAGAAGAAATGAAGAATTTATTTCCATTTGAATATCATGTCACTATTGCCAAAACATTTTTCCAAGAGATCTTTTTTTTCCCATTGATAGATTGATATTACCTTAGGAAATAACATCATAGTTGTTGTAACTTAATTTATTTATTTATATACCTTTTTTTTTTTATAAATAAAGTGAAGTTTCTTTTTTTATTTCTCTTATATTTTTGTGTTTCAGCTGTTGCTTCCTTCAAATTATAGTTTCCGCTCCATTGGCGATTGAACAATGAGGACCCCACCATGCAAGTTTCAGTTGCAGAAGGCAAGCCTTCAACAGTTTCATTTCTGTAAAAAGTTATTTCTTTTTAAAACTATAAATATAATTGTTTTATGTGTCTTTCTATGTTGTTCGTTGTTGTAAATATGATTGTGTTTTTTTGTTTTTCTGTAAATACAATTGCTTTTTCCTATTTTTCTCTATTGATTTTCTTTCTTTTTATGATTTCCCTTCCGTTGTTTAGAGCAGTAGGGATGATTGCTTGTCTGTGTTTTTTTTCTGTTCCTGTTTTCTTTTGTTGTTCCCTAAAGGGAACAACACTTTTTCATGTGTGTTGATTTGCTATTCCTTACAGGGAACAACTCGCGTGTTTTGACTTGTTGTTCCCTAACTGTTGTTCCCTACAGGGAACAGTTGATGTTCCCTATAGGGAACATCACGTTTCGTGTGTTTTTTCTTTGTTGTTCCCTACAAGGAATAGCAGATGTTCCCTATAGGGAACAGCGCTTTTCGCATGTGTTTTTCTTTGTTGTTCCCTGCAGGGAACAACACTTTTTCTTGTGTGTTTTTCTTCGCTATTCCCTACAGGGAACAACTATTTTTCACTATAGGGAACAACACTTTTCGCACGTATTTTTCTTTGTTGTTCCCTATAGGGAACAACACTTTTGACGTGTGTTTTTCTTTGCTGTTCCCTATAGGGAACAACACTTTTCATGTGTGCTTTTATTTTCTGTTCCCTATAGGGACAACTGTTATTCCCTATAGGGAACAACACTTTTCACATGTATTTTTTTTTGTTGTTCCCTACAGGGAACAGTTGTCGTTCCCTATAGGGAACAACACTTTTCGCGTGTGTTTTTCTTTGTTGTTCCCTATAGGGAACAACACTTTTTGTGTGTGTTTTTCTTTGCTATTCTCTACAGGGAACAATTGTTGTTCCCTATGGGGAGAAACGCATTTCGTGTGTGTTTTTCTTTGTTGTTACCTATAGGGAACAACTGATGTTCCCTATAGAGAACAACCCTTTTCGTGTGTGTTTTTCTTTGCAGTTTCCTATAGGGAACAACTACTGTTCCCTCTAGGGAAAAACACTTTTCGAGTTTTGTTGTTCCCTCCAAGGAACAACACTTTTAGAGTTTTTGTTGTTTCCTCTAGGGAACAACTCTTTTTTGAGTGTTTTTCGAGTTTTTGTTGTTCCCTCTAGGGAACAACACTTTTAGAGTGTTTTTTGTTGTTCCCTCTTCAAAACAACATTTTTACTTCTTGTGAAGTTTTGTGTGTTGTGAATAGCACCTCCTTCCTCTTGTGGGATTATTCTTAGTTCATCTCAACCACATTTTACTGATTCCCTTTCATGGCATGAAGTACACTACTTTTTATGAGCACAAGAATTATGGATTTTATTGAAGCGAGTTAATATCATTCATGTTATGATCTCTAACAAGACAACTTCTGGATGAGATATTCTTTTTAAGAAAAGAGACAATTATTTATATACTACTTTACTGCATCGTTTTTTGCTGTACATGATACTGATTGATAGTCTTAATACCATGCTGGTTCCACCCTTTCTGGTTATAATATAATTTGTTTATAATAAATGAGATTATGGGTATATTTTTTTCCTATTGACATCTTCAACTTCTTCCACCATCCCTGCTCTTAAGGAGTACTAAGCCTCCCTTTATTTATCATAAAAATGTGTAACAACAAAAAAAATTTGTTTACAGATAGATGAAAAGGGGTCTCATTAAGAGCCAGCTACCATGTTCATAAGGCTGTAACAAAGTGACATTCCCATTATGGTCACCACACCAGGGTTATCAACCATTGGATAGCCAAAATATCCTTGGAACAAGAGGTCTCATCACGAGTCGACCTGATCACTTTTTATACATCCCAGTGAATGGTAGTGTGGTTATCTGGCTACCATTCCAGCACACTGATCTCTTCTGTAGAACAACACTGGAACTCTCTATTTATAAATTGAGGATCCTGGCCCATATCAGTTAAAAAACAACCCTACGAGGCTATGGATGCCTACTGGCAACAAATGCTCTACTTATGGTATTGAAGTTATATCTTATCGTCAATTATTACTATAATACCCTTTTCTTATTCTCTCTTTTTATTGGAGAAGTTATTCCTTAATTTTTCCCTATTTTGAACCTTTATGCATGAGAAATTGTTTTTCGATCAATTGCATCATTCTTCGCTAGAATACCATCAACAAAGCATCTTTTTGGCATATTTCTGTCTTTTTTCTTTCTTGCATAACTTATCATCGATCCAAAGCATATGTTCTCTTATTCGTAACTATCTTTACACACTATGCTCTCATTATAACCATACCTCTTGTTGTCCTATCATTGATATGTGTACTCTGCTTGATTTTCTGCCATACTATTCATTCCCTTGCCTTGCCTTCAGAACAACACTTTTCCTATTTTTTATGGTCATGAATGCCCTTTTCTAATTGGAGGGGGAAGGTTATTCAAAAGTTTTTTCTGAACTAAGTTTTTTCTTGTGGCTTATCTATTGTTATTCAAAACTAAAATTATGGATTCAAGAAATTTGCATCCAACGTAGTGATTTGTTTACAGGAGAACAAAAAGTATGGGGGAAACTTTATTCACAACAAGACCACACTATTGCAACTAACAGAAGAGGCTCGAGAAACTCGCAAACATGAACAATTGTTCAAACATGATGTGCTTGCATGGATTCCACCTTTTGCATCACTTTCAGGATCAACTCAACCCACATTAGCTTCAACAAATGGCAGTCCATACATGTCATTCCACATCTTTTTAGAGGTAAAACTTGAGGTAAAATAGCATAATTTTATGCTTTATTACAAATTTAGGAGAATTTCATAAAAATCCATTGAGTATTATTTATCATCATTCATTCCACATCTTTACCACTTCCCATTTTTCAAAGACATAGATTCTTTTAGTTTGGAGGAGTGTTCCTTTCATTTATTTATTTGTTATGACAATGCCATTAATATTCTTTATCATCCTTTGATCTTCTTATTCATTCTCAACACCTCCCTTATTCCATGTTGTTTTACACCAAGCATAGATTTCAACAGATGGTAGCAACCACCTCAATTTGTTTTCTAGCATTGCATGAGGGCATGCTAATTCTCTAGTTTGGGGGAGGAATTGCTACACATGATGGATGTTTTCTACTTTCTTTGTCATTTAAGGCATACAATTTCATTTTTATACAGTGCAGACATTGATTTGCATATATCTTTAAAACTATGAACTGAATTCTTGTGATTTTTGGATAACAAAGATGTATTATTAAAATACACAAACCCAGAAAATTTCAGGTTAAATTAGTTCATAAAATTTCAGAAATCATGCACTATCACCTACAGCCATTTTGTTTATATCTTATGATCCGTGCATTAAAACAATCTGATTTTTGGATCATAGAAGCATTAATATAGTAGAAAGCTACTTGCAAAATTTTAGTAAAATTTGGTTTGTAGTTTTTGAGAAAATGATTAATGAAGTTTGTTGTTACTTATATCATATTTTGATGCAACTTCATATACATATAGTTGAACATCAATGTAAAAATTGTTACGCCTTCATCAACATTATTAAAATTGAATATTCATTATTTGAGGAAGAAGTCATTTGTTCCATCCATTTCATGAGTTGGGATGAACAATTTTTGTATTCCTGCTTGGTTAATACAGAGGCTTTGGGTTGCATGAGGACATACAATATATTCAGTTTAGGGGTGTGTTGGGCTGCTAATATGTCATTATTATTATCACTTTTTAACACCTATTTCATCAATTTCTATCCTTCTTTATCACGTCATTTATCATGATTTATCATATAATTCCATTTTATAATTATTTATGCTCTTATGGATAAATATTATTTCTTCTCCTTTATTTTTAATAAATTGATGATTATTATGTATGATTTTATCAATGATGATTTATTAATAAATTTGTTATAATATCACTCATCTTTTTAGCCTCCAAGATATTTTTCAGATTGTCGATTTGATCTCCAGCTCATCATTAAATATTCCAACTCAAAAATTCGCTGGAATAAGAAGTGACAGATTTGCATTGGACATTTTAGGCAAATGGAGAAGAATCTAAAAATTCCGAAACATGGGTTTTGTCCAGAACGGACCAAATTAGTTTTGTTTGAAGTAGTTTTCCCAAATTCGGTTTGTATTAAGAGAAACAGAAGGTTATCTAAATACATTTTTCTTAGATTCGATGTTGCGGCCGGTTTCCAAATTATCTCAGTTGCAATACCAAATTTGACCTGTTCCTGTTGAATGCTGATGGAAAGACATTCCAGATATGATCTTTCTGATCAATTTTTTGTGAAGAATCCAATTTTGTTATGGGAAACATTTTGTAATCATATCTATTGTAACTTCTCTCTGATCTTTGTGTATTTAAATGAGAACAGAGATCAAAGAGGGATATGGATCATTAGAGATACGATAAGATAGGATAGGAGGAGAGGGGATAATGGAGAGATTTTGATATATACATGTAATCACTGTTGAATTACAAGAAGACTATGTTATATTATTTTCATTCAATGAAAGAGTATGTTGATTTCCCTTGACACGTGCAAATCGAATCGAATGAGTCGTGCTGATTAAGCCTGAGTGGTTTTTAATTCTCTGGTTACAGTAAGTTTTTTACTCCCAAAAGTGGTAAGGGCCCACCACAACTAGGAGATCTAGCTAGATTAGCACCAGCGCTGTAGATTTCCATTATTGGTTGCATTTCAATTATGTAGGTTGTGAGTGTTAATTTCGTTGTAGAGTGTGTATTAATTTCATTACAAAGTGTTTAATTTCTAGCATAAGCATGAGTTATTTTTACACAGGAAGGCGTGGATAAGGCATGGATTAGAGCATTGCTTTCATTTTCTTTCATTTACAACATTGCAGAATAGGGCATACGTGAGAGTGTGGTTATTATAGAATCAACTGAAAGAGATTGGTTAATGCTACTGAACTCTCAGTTGACATCATTTCCATTTGAATTGGTTGATTGAGATTGAGTGTGAATTAGATAGAATCAACTAGAAGAGATTGGTTAATGTTACTGTGCTCTTGGTTGATGCTATTTTCAATTGAATTTCTTACTTTAGATTTGATTATGGTTTTGCTTGAGATTAAGTCTTGATGCTTAGATGTATTATTTCCTTTAAAAGTTACAGCTTGAGATTTATGATTGCATCCAGTTACTCTTGTATCAAGTTTTATATTTCAACTTAGAAAGAATTACTCTATAGATTTATAGCTTGCACATATTGTGTACACTCTTGAAATAAAAAGACTTACCTAGGTTGATAATTAATGTGAGACAATTAGGAGTTTTAAAAGACACCTTTTAGCACCCAACAATTAGCAGTGTTATGTCAAGTCATGTCATGAGTTTTCATATGCCACATCACCATTGTGGACCATGTATATTGTAAATCGAATGTATTGTAAAGTGGAATTCCGAAGGACACACATGAGTATGAAGATTTATGTAAGTTGAAAAGTCATAGGAAGTTGAACAGTCATGAGGGTAGTCAAAGAGTCATAAGGGGAAATCATTACCCCTTTGCTTATATATACCCCCTCATTGTATGAGTAAAATACTTTTCACCTTGGCTCCTCCCACAAGGCATTAGAGAGAGCAACTAGTTATTTGAGGAGAAAGGAATGGCTCCAATGTCCCACTGCTGGGGCTAGTGATGTACAATGTAAATACGTGTCTTGGAAATTTTTCTTAATAACAAAAGCCTGTTAAGGCCAACACATTCTTCATGCATGGACTATGAATGTTTGTAATATTATCCTATGGACATTTGTATTTCATGTTTTCTTTCACATATACTGAGATAGTTGAACTATTTCGGTAATTTTAGCGCTTATCTTATTGAGGATGTGTTGGAATGGTTGTTATTGCTATACCATCCTTGTGGAATATTCCACAGGATCCTAAATAGAACTTTCCTTGCTTATTGGTTATAACAACCACCACATCCACTATGGATTATTCCACTAGATGCTAGATAGATCTTCCCTTGTTTGTTGGTTGTAATGACTGTCGTATCCACTATGGGCCATTCCGCTAGATTTTAGACAAATCCTTCTAGTTCATGTGTGTCTCTTCTTGGGTGGTATTATTACCTCTCACATAGAGGCTCACTTTTCTCTCCCCTTTTTTAGTAGACTAACCTTGACAGAGTTGCACTGCACACTCATCTTGCTTTTCAAAGATACAATTGCATCACTCTCTTGTGCTCACAATTAGAGCCAAGGAAAATCTCTAAGGATTTGGAAACTAGGAATTTATACCCAATGGGAATCCTACAAAAATGGTGTGAGGTCTGATTGGGACTTCATGTCAGGGATATCCCCTGAATGTTAGGGGTCCAACATCATCAACAATTCTGGCGCTAGAAGGAGGGTCACCATTATTTTATGGTTGATTGTTCGACCAACCTCACTAATAAATCTTCTGATGAAGGCAACACATTTCACTCCATCTCCCCCACTCGTATTCTTGAAGTTAGTAACTCTTCACTACCCAGGCCTGAACGTGAAATCTTGTATCATCAGCTTCGGGCCATATGCCCCATCACCCATTAGTTTGCAAAAGATGTTGGATTAATTCCGAGAGTAATCAATCTTCAATATTCTCAAAAGAAGAACAATACGAGCCCCACATGAGTAGTGGTATCATCTTTTGAAGAAGTAGTCCTCACCACACTTGAAGAACAAATAGATGTTGTGGAAAATGTATAAGAGCCTCCACTCTTTCGCAGAGGAGAGGGAGGTAACCCCTTACTTTTAGGTTCAACTTTTGGTGGGACATGTGAACAGGAAGAAGAAGAAGAAGAGTTAGAGGAACCATTAGATTCATAAGAGGAAAAGGAGGAAAATGAAGAAGAAGACATAACAGAGAAAAATTTGGATAGGATGACTCAAGGCCCACTGGTACTTTTGGGTGTCATGCACAAGATGTCAACGCATGCAGAGAACTTCTTGATAAAATATGACCCTCACAAGGCAGTGAAGGATGGAGATCACTTGGACAACTTTTACCTACATCTGCAAACACTTGAGGTACGTTACGATGATGTTGCATGCAAACATTTTCCATATACCTTGGATGGTAGAGCAGTTGTATGGTATCAAAACCTTTCTCCAAACTCCATCTAGAATTGGAGGGGATTCAAAAAGATCTTTCTTGAAATTTTTTCTAAAGAGAAGACCCCTGCCATGTTATTAAAGGAGATGGGTAGTGTTAAGATGGAGTAGAAGGAAAAAGTTAAATATTTCAATGAAAGGTTCAATCACATCTTGAAAAATATTTTGGATGACACAAAACCTCATGAATCCATCACCATAGACTACTACACTTCTGCCTTGTCGACAAGTATTGTGCAGTTTGTAAATGGAACTGTGAGAAAAACATTGACATAAAACTATGAAGAGGCTATTTCCATTGAGAAGGACTTGTGTGCTATTGGAGTCATCATAAATGATGAGTCAAACAAATACTTGAAGGACAGGGGTAAGAGGTCTCAGGCCTCTATGAGAAAGGCTAGGGAAAAAGAACTGAATTATGTTGAAATCCTATCCCATCTCATGAATTCCCTGACCACTGAAATGGCTGAATTCAAAAAAAGGACAAGAGAGACTACCATGAGAAAAAAGACCCACCAAGTTCATGCTCATAATGAATTCGACTTTCGTCATCAACAACAATCAACTAGAAAAATATTCACAAAGTTCCAATGTGGTCCTAAATATTGAAAAAAATGGCACATATTTGTATTGCACGTTCATAATGAGAATCATTTGGAGAAGACATGCACACGTTGGAACCAACTTATGAGTAGAATGGTTGTGCAGTTTTTTGACTAGGTCATGGTTTGCTACAACTGATGAAGTTCCAAGCACTAGGCATACAATGAACATTTATCATTGCATTGTCACAACCCAAAAGAGTACTGCAAATAAGTAGCCTCCAAGTGATGGTTTGGCCCAAAAGAAGAGAAACCAATACAACTTAAGAAGACAAGGGGCGACCACTATGATTTAGGCACCAAAACAAAAATTCAAAGAAAACTTGTTAAGAAAACACAATCCTCCGACTAACTTAGTGTAGATCACTCAGAGCAAGCCTGAGAAAACAATTTCAACATAAAGTGTTTCCGAAAGAAGCAAGGACATAACCATCCCTCTAGAAACCAAAAATAAAGTTCCATCCCCGAAAACCGCGGTTAGTCTTCCCATTGTGGATTATAAAATTGTAGATGATATGAAGAAAGTTCATGCAAACACCTCCATGTTCAAAAATACAAAGATCACGAGCCAATGAGACATCCTTCTATAGGAACTCAGACAAACCTCTACTGGTAATGCTACCTCTTTGGACAAGGGATATAGTAAGTCCCTTCATTGCACTCATGATGGATGCAAACACACTCTCCTCACCATTCTTGTTAACATTTAAAATATTCAACTTCAATGTAAACAATTTCTTGGTTGATTCTAGTGCATCGGTAAATGTCATGCCACTATATGTGGCAAGAATATCACTTTTAAATGGGACAAGATAATGCACATATTATTCAGCTGGACAAAACTCATGTCCAGGAAATTGGTGAACTTAGGGATGTCATCATCTAGCTATCATCTGATGGACAATTTCACCAATGTATCAACATAGTGATTGTGGACATTCCAGAAGCATTCATAACGTTACTAAGTAGAGACTGGTCAAGAAATATTCAAGGATACTTTGCAACAGACTAGTCACACCTATGGCTTCCATACAGAGGTAGGAAAAATTAGATCTTGGTAGAGTTAGAGAGATACATGAAACAAATGGTGACTCGCTTGAATGGGCATAATGAGCCAATGGCTTCAACATCACTACTATTTGGAAATTATTTTATGGAAACATAGTTGGGGTTCTATCTTGCAGATCCATCCCTAGTTCCACCACACACACAGTTGGATCTCCTTTCATGTCCAACTGGCGATAATGAATTATGTACAACTATTAGTAGTAGTAGTACTAGTGCAGTGAGTAGTCCCTGTACATATGATATGTGGACTATGTACTTTGACGGATCCAGGACACAAAATTGCTTTGGAGATGGTTGTGTTTTAATAGACCCACTGTAGAGAAAACATTTGATCTCTATCTGCTTGGAATTTGAGTCTACGAACAACACCGCAGAGTATGAAGCACTTGTCTTAGGCTTACAAAAGGCCATTGACCTCGACGTTGTTGTTCTAAAGGTGGTAGGTGACTATGAAATTGTGGTGCGTCAGGTATGTAACACTATACATTATGTGTCACCTCATCTTAAGAGTTATCAACAAGAGGTATGGCCACTCATCTCTCACTTCCAATATTTCAATATTATTTCAGTTCCAAGAATGCATATGTAGGTGCGGTTGCCTTGGAAAATGCTGCTACTAGGATGTCAGCTTTAAGGGATGATTTTTCTATTGAAATTTTGTATATACCTTTTGTTCCAGATAATATCACTAACTTATGCATTTTTTATGATGACCAATAGATACTATACTTTATGGCGAATGCTAACGTATTTAAAGACACATCGATCGACGAGGACAAGCACAAAAAGACACTGCAGGATGCAACCAATGCGAGTAAAGGAAACCTCATACCTAAGGGTGTGGTATCACTGGAGAAGCTATATGATCTATAGAAACACTTCTAGGGACCCGTTTATATCAAGAACCACAATTCCACTTTGTATCATTAGCAAATCAACTTGGGCATTGAGAAAGATCTAAAATATGTCAATATTGGTAGTTGTTTCATGCCACATGAGCGAAAAGCCTTCATCTTCTTATTCAAACAGTACTGTGATATCTTCGCGCAGACATACAATGAATTCAAGAAATATGACACACGAATCATCCAGTATGTAATACCAATCAAGGAAGAGGCCAAGCCATTTTTTTAGAAACTGAGGAAAGTTCACCAAACTCTTAAGCCCTTCATACAAAAGTAATTGAGAAAACTTCTGGATGCTCAGATCATCTACATGGTGCGACATTCAATGTGGGTATCAAACTTGGTTCCTGTGAGAAATAAGTCTGGGGAGATAGCTTGTGTGTAGATTTCTACAATATCAACCGCCCCTTGGACAAGGATAACTACCATTGCCATCCATGGAGAAAATTTTGCAAATAGTGTCAAGGGATAGAATGTTTTCTTTCCTTGATGGATTCTCAGGATACAACCAGGTTTTGGTAGTAGAGCTTGACAAATTAAAAACTACATTCAGGATGAAGTGGGGCAAGTTCACATTTTGACAAATTTCATTTGGGCTAGTTAATGCTGGTGCAACATTCCAATGTGCGATGGGCATCACCTTTTGTGGGCTTAGTAGACAAAGGGTAGTGGTCTATCTTGATGATGTGAAATTTTTTTCTAAATAGAGGTTAGATCATCTGTGCCATTTGAAGAATATTTTTGAGCGATGTTGTATGTATGGGATACCCTTGAGTCCCAAGACGAGTATCTTTGCAGTGTCTTATGGTAATAGCTCAGGACACATCAATGCTAAGAGTAGAATCAAGGTAGACCTAGACAGGGTCCAGACCATCACGTAGATTCTCCACCCAGTGAATAAGAAATCCATGTAGTCTTTCTTGGGGAAGATAAACTTCCTCTGTAAGTTCTGTTATCCTCCACAATATCCCAAGGTTAAAAAGGAGATCGATGGAGGTAACCTCAAACCTCTTAGGGTTCAACAACTAACCCTGCTAAACCAGAGAGGGATCTCTCTATAAATCTCACAACCAAGTATGACTAGAGTGGGAAAAAGGTATTGGGCTAAGTATGTTCAACTGTAGGGTTTTAAAATTTAGGGTTTCGCTGGATCAAGAGTCAAAATCAAGGAACAAGGTCAGATATGAAGGGTTTAGTTGCAAGAGATATAAAGGAGCTAGGTAGGTATGTCTTTGTGATACTTTGGGGCTTTGTCAATGTAGTGTAGGGTGGAAAATAAAAGGTTCAAAATGAGCATGGAAAGCATGAATTTATTTATTAGAACACAGGTAACATAGAGATGAAATTCCTAACAAAACGAATCTTAAATTTAAGAATTCTGTTTAAAACCTCTTAGGAAAATCACTAAAAAGCATAGATATGGAAAGGAGATGAATTATCATTAATATAAGATATTAATAGAAGAAAACCATTATCATAAACTCATACCACAAGAATTCCTAGATAATAACTGCAACTAGCCTTTGATTTCCTGTAAAAATGATGAGTACAAGCTCCAAGCCTTTCACTCTCTGATGTCCAACCCCTAATACCTTGAAATGTGAAGTATTTATACAATGGTTTATAGAAAAATATCTTAAAATATATTTCAAGATTTACTACAAAAAATTATAAAAATAGTTCGATACTACTAAAAATATCCTTGGGCTGAGTTTTGGAATTGTTTTGGGCATTTTGGTGTCACTGAGGCCTTGAATAAAAACTTTTGTTAGTCGCACTGACTGATGAACTGCACTACTATTCCATTTTTTCTGCATTCTATTGTGAAAGCTATTGTAATGAATGTACAACGCTTGCTCTCTTTGCTCCTTAAAACGTGAAGAATAAGTCTTCATTTTCCTTCAAGCAATGGTGAAATGAGTGATCTAGTGCTATGTGAATGGAGGACGTGATCATTCAATTGAGAAATTACATAAAAGACGACAAAAAATCACAGCCGAGGGCGTGAAAAACTAAATTGATATTGACTATCAGGAAGAATTATGAGCCATTGATCTGAGCTGGCTGATCGAGGCTGATTAGATTTCGGTCGTTGATCTAGGCCAATTACATATCACAATCGCGACAAGGAGAGGGGATCTAAACCATGTTCCATAGTTTTTTTCCAATGGGATTGAACCGAAACTTTATCAAGAATAGCTTTATAAAATATTGCATGTGGATGAGCTGGTTTTCTCTATCACTATCGCAATGCAGAGAAGGGACTTTTACATTGGTTTTCCATGTTTTACCGATGTGTCGGACTTGAAAATTCGATAACCGCAATATATAAAATATTGCACCATCTAGGGCTTTCCACATCACAATTGCAATCGGGAAGGGGTACACGAGAGTTGGACCATAAATTTGGTGCGATTACCAGGGGATGGGACTTAATAGCTACAGGACTTATTAGCTGCGGGGTTTATCGGTTGTGGGTTTAATCATAATTGGAAGCGGGAATGGGGATATGTATTACATGGGGGATTGAATTGGGTGGACCCAACATCTTATTAGATTAAGTTTTATGCCATTGTTGGTCTGGGAGGGGTTATCGCAATCAGCAGACAGGTAGCGACTTTACGTTATAGGTGAGC
Source organism: Pinus taeda (assembly GCA_000404065.3). Lineage (NCBI taxonomy): Eukaryota > Viridiplantae > Streptophyta > Pinopsida > Pinales > Pinaceae > Pinus > Pinus taeda. The sequence goes on from APFE030789330.1 coordinate 109,497, forward strand.
GGGACCGATTGCAGGATGCGAGATAGGCTAATTGCAGGATGTGGGATAGGGCAATTACGAGATGCAAGATAGGCTGATTGCAGGATGATGTGATATGGTAATATGTGGCTTGTGGGCCTATTTTGTGCCTCGGGGGTAATGTATTACGTTGTAATACATTACAACGTAATGTATTACAAAAGATATGTAGGCATGTTTAAATGATATGGGAAAACTGCTAGAGTTTATATATCAAATGGACATTCCAACTGGAGTTTTGGAATTTATAAGGGATTTCTAATAAAGTTCCAATGTATAATAAAAAATGGAAGTGCAACTAAAGGAATATTCAAAGGGACTTTGGGATAAGGTTAGAGTTTGGGAATTAATATGAAATATGAGTGTTTTGAAGGGAAAAATGGGTTTTGACTTAGGTTTTAAGGATTTTCTCAAGGAAAAAGGAGTTTTATATGGAATGAGGGGATTTATGAGGAAAGTTTGAGGGGGTATATGGAGTATGAATGAAGATGTTGAAACAACCTGAAATCTCCTTGAACACATTTTCCTTTAATTACTACTCCCATAATGATTAACCATAAGTGATGTTATGACTTTTTTGACGATTTTTATGACTTGACCTACTGATGACATCTAATGGAGTATGAAACTGACCATGAGATGAGACTGAGATGGTGATCAAGATATTTACTGATGACTCATCATAATGAGTGATGAAACGACCAAAATAGCATTGGATCATGAAATGGAGGGAGTAGTAACATACCTAGACATACTAACCAGTGATCAAATTTTATTTGATAATATACAATTTGACCTAATAACCCTATCAACAACTTTGAAAGAGTACATTTGATCACTAGTGACTGGTAGGATTGATAGACACTAACAAGTTCATATATGACTATGCCTAAATTGTTAAACCAATGCAGGAGATGATCAAGAAGGACACAATTTATAAATGGGATAAGAGGGAAAAGGACACATTTTCCCATATTAAACAAGCCATAAAAGAAACACCTACATTGTACAACCCAAACTTTGGCAAAGACTTCTTTCTATACACTTTTTCTTTTGACACCTCTCTTGCTACTATTATTACTCACAAGGATGAGTTGAACAATGACCGACTTATCTCCTTGATGAGCGCAAGTCTCCAAGGACCAGAGCTCAATTACCTCGCCATGAATAAAAAATATTATTCCATGTATAAGGCGGTAAAGAACATTAGAACCTATCTATTAAAGAACCACTGTGATATACATGTTCCACAACCAGTAGTTATATCACTGCTTGTTCAACAAGAGCTAGGTGAAAGGAGGGTGAACTAGATGAACAGGTTACAAAAATATAATCTAGACATCAAGCCAATTCACACAATCAAGGACCATGGTCTTTTCCAATTAGTAGCAAAGGCAGTAAATGAAAAAGGGGAAGAAGAAGAGCTCACTGGATGGGAGCAAGAGATTGAAATGTACAATGTTGAGTGAGCCTTCCTCATTATAGACATAAACTCTTGGTACATAGATGTGCACCAATACCTTGAGCATGGAACAATTCCCTCTTACTTCTCTGTGTGGCAGAAGAGGGAACTCCATCTTAAATCATTGTCATATCAATTGGTGCATGGGGTGTGATCAGCCCCATAAATGGGTAATTATATGGTCTTATTTGGCCTCGTAACTTAGCTTAATCCACCATTCTCATTAGTTTATTTCATTTTTTTTATTATATTTATGCTAATAGAGTGAGTTGGGTTAGTCATTATGCCAGGAAGTTTAATGTGTGCTTTATGCAGAGTTTTGGTCAATTTTGAGACAAAGTCAAAGGTTTAAGAGCATTTGGCAGCCAATATTTGAGGAAAACAAGGGAGAGGATTTATAAAAGGGTGTCCTCCTCATTTATGACTCCCTAATTCGAATCCTCATTCAGAAATCTCGGAGCACAAGCAGCAACTTCAATGCATCAAAGAGGCAGCCGAGCAAGTGAAGGTTAACTGCTATCTACCTCAAGGCTTGGGAGCCGAGCCTCCCTAATTTTAAAGGAGCTATTAGAAGCTCTAGTTGTATAAATAGAGAGGCCTAGGGCCTTAGTAGGTTGTTTGATGTTAGTCAAATTTTCGCACTTTTGTTGCAGCTTCTGCTCAGCTCATTTCGAGCTTACTTTTTGTGGACAGGTTTATGTAATGTGACTATTTTGATAATGAAGATGAAATATTTTCTGAGCCAACACTGAGTTCTTCTAGAGGGCTAAAGCTCTTGGGTTAGGGCCCAACCCAAGCTTCCCAACACCTCTTGTTTTGTATTTATATGTCTTGTTGCAGTTCATGAATTAGTTGTTGTTAGCTAGATTTTTTCTTCCTTAGTAGAATAGGTTCCTTTTTGGTGATTTACATAGTTGTTTCCATTTCAGTTTGCTCAAGTAGGTTAAATAATAGTAAGAGAAAGATAAAAAATGGCCATCAATAGAGACTTGACCTACTTTCCTTCCTTTCGGACCATGAGCTGAGGTCAAGACCCCCTTGATGCCAACCAAAAACACAGTTTCGCCTTCTCCATGCAATTTCTAGTGTTATAGTTTGATTTAGAGGTTAATGCTTTGCTTCAGATCCATTTTTCCATACTCATTTCTATTTCCACAATAAATCTCCATTCATGCTTTCCTTTCCATGTAGCATTGTTCAACATTTTATCTTCCTAGATTAGAATTTAGGTTAATATGAGGTACAATTCTGTTTTTGGTGCAACTAGTTTCTTTTCTTGCTGAGTTTTAGTGTTTGATTTGCAGCTCTTTTGCAGTACATTTCTACTCATAATAAGTCAATAAATCAGCCATCACCATATATTTTTCTACATGCTCCACAGGTCATTCACAGCCCCTCATAAATCTGCCCTAATTTGCTGCATTTTTCTCAAAAACTTTCCTCTTGTCCCTTGAACAAATCCAAGCATCATTCTCTTTCCTAATCCTTCTTGATGAACCTTGGACACCTTAACACATCCCTCTAGTCTTCATATACCCTTTCCCACCATTTTTCCACCTTCAAAAGCTCTAAAATAGCTCTCAGCATCCTCTTGTAAATCCTCCTGTAGGTCCCCTACAACCTCCTATAGAAATTCCTGTAGGTGACATTTTGAAGTCTGATTGTAGGGAAAGCCTCCGGAAGGTTACCAGAGTCCTTATAGGACCCATCCACCCCTTCCTACACCTATGAAAACTCCAAATCCGCCCTCCATCACCACCTAATCACTGCCACATGCGCAAACAAATAAATTACATGCATGACAATTTCACATAAAATACATAAAAACACAAAAATATGTTTTTTTCTCATTTCCTCCTATAAATATCTTGAATAGATGTTGTTTACTTACTAAGTATGTAATGGCATTCATTTTATGGTTTTTCATCTCTCTTTATGCAAAATTAGGGGTAGTTGGTTAATTAGGGTTTGCTAGGGTTACTTCACGTTTCAGTGTTCTTTCACTTTCTGCAAGTAGAGTAGCCTATGTAGAGTGAGCTTTCCTTTATTTCATCACACATAAAGCTTCTTCTGGAAATCATGGAAGTTGGCTTGAGCTCCTAGTGATCTTGCACCAACTGACCAAGTGACAGCCTGTAGTAAGGACTAGTACTTATGCATACAACACCGTCACTTCCAAGTTTGTTACAAACTACCAGGTTGATAAAAGTAAAGTAGGAATCCCTAGGAGTTGCAGCATTATTATTGCAATACTGGTGCTCACCACTTTTTGGCGCCGTTTCCGAGGAAGTGTTAGAGTATTTTGTGATTACTGCTTTTCTTCTATTTTCTACTGCAACATTATGCTATGTAGCTCATTTTAGCAAAACTAGAGTAGTTTTTTCTTTCAATTTCTGCATTTCCTTGCTTTCATTTCAATTCTACAATTTCCATTTTAGCAAAAGTAGATTAGCCCTTTCAATTTTGCAATTTCCATTTCAACAAAAGTAGATTAGCCCTTTCAATTTTGCAATTTCCGTTAAAGAAAAAGTAGATTAGTCCTTTCAATTCTGTAATTTTCATTCCAGATTAGTCATTTCCTTGCTTTCATTTCAATTCTGCAATTTCCTTTCAGCAAGTTCATTTCAGTAGTTGTAATTTGTTTTGTTCAATCAATTTCAGTTTTGCAAGTACAAGCAGGGAAAAAAAATCACCCAAAAAGAGATTTCGTTTCATGCCACGTAGGAACAGAGATAATTAAGGGAAATTCCTACCCAACACCCCCACCACATCACAAAGCCACCCTTCTCTCTTCTTCGGTGGCAGTGATCCAAAAGAACCTTTAGGGGAACAACCTGATATTTGAAGAACCTATAGGGGAAGAAGAGGAAGAAAACATCCGTCCTGAGACAATTGCTGAAAACAGTAATGCTAGGGGGGATGGAGAAAGAGTAGAGGGTACCTTTCCCATCCGAGATACCAATGGGAACACTAAAATGAAGAATATAAGCCCTTCAACGCTACCCCACTTCCATGGATTGACTACAGAAGATCCTGACACCTTGTTTGAGTATGTTGTTATCTCTAAAACCTATGACTATGCAGAAGATGAGAAAAAGTTGAAACTATTTCCTTCTACCCTGAAGGATGTAGCATTGTGCTGGTTCATGGGGTTACTTGGCAACAACATCACAACTTGGGCTCAAATGCAACAAGCCTTTAATAAAAAAATATTGAGACTATTGTAGGTCAAAAGATACGAAGGAAGAAATCTTCTGAATGACCATGGGAAGTGATGAATCATTGGAAGATTATGAAGAAAGGTTCCAGCTTAGCTATAAAAGGGCCAGGTGCACACTTGACCCTGAAACTCTGAAGTTGGTCCTGCTCAGGGGAATTCCAGAAGAGCTTCTAGACACCCTCCATTTACTGACTGGGGGAGACATCTACCAACTACCTTATGAAGACATAAAGACTGTTTTTAGAAACCATTCTAGGGTAGCTAGAAAGAGAGGAAGGGGGAGTCAACCCATAGCTAGTGCCTCCTCATCTAGTTCATCCCTTAAAGGTGAACTTGGAAACATGCTGGAAGACTTCAAGAGTGAGATGCTGCAGACTCTTCCCATGCAAATGGATACCTTGCATATCAAATGGAAACAAGACGAAGCAGAGAGGGCTTTGGCCATTTTTTGTCCTAGGTGCACTAGAAGGCATCCTAGGAACGAATGTTCATTGAAATCTATAGAGGTTTGTTTAGTCTATGAAGAAGATCATTCTATAGATAAGTGCCCTTCCTTGCCTAGACTTAAATCTATATACCAAGGGGACGAAGGAGCAACTAAACCACTCTATTTCATGAACCAAAGGAGGCCACATGGATCTAGACCATACCAGCAGGGAATGCAAAGGACATCTCAGGCATACTACAACCTCAATCAAGCCACTTCCATACCTTCTTGGGGTCCCCCTCCTCATACTTCCTTGTCCACACCTCCTCCTTTGTCATATCCATCTTAGTATCATGCCCAACCAACCACTTATTCATTCCACTCCTATACTCAACCACAACCTCAGTGGAATGCATCTCATCAGGGGTGGAGGCTGTAGTACAACTCTCCTCCCACTCTTTTGCCTCCACCACCTGCTCAACCACAACCATTGCCTCCTACTCCACTAAGACAACCCCAAATTCCTACTCAACCGAACCTAAACTTGAATAACAGATAGGCTCAGGAAGTATACAATGGGGAACCATCGTGCCCAACCTATGCTGTGGAGATTCAAGAGATTAACCTACGATTTGGGAAGGTCCTCCCAGATAGCTAGCCTCCCCCTTAGGAGGCTGAGGAAGATAAAGAGGAAATTGAACTAAAAGAAAATCCACCCTTTCCAACACAACCCACCCCAGAAGAAACTGAACTTCTAGGATAATTGAAACAGTTGTGTGTAAAGATATGACTTCTCCAAGTCATAAAGGATGTGCCCATATACAATAAGATGATCAAAGAGAAGTGCTTCAAGCATCCAGGCAAGTGCAAGAGAGATGCCCCAACCATCAATGTCATAGGACATCTGTCTGACCTAATGTTGGGGTAGGTAATCTATCTGAAATATTTAGACCCTGGAAGCCAAGTAGTAGATGTCCACATCAATGACACCATGATCCCACATACCTTGATTGGTTTGGGAGCTGCCATTGATGTGATGAAAAAGGACACCATGCTCAAGCTCAAACTCCAGGGATCCTTGAGAAATACCACGACAATACTGTAGCTAGTAGACCTCTTCACCGTGACGCTTGAGGGGATGGTGGAGGATGTGATGGTGTCCATTGATTCTTGGGAGTACCCTACCGATTTCCTAGTTCTCCACCCTGTTATAGACATATTTGGGCACATAAAACCAAAACTTATATGTCGATAAACTAGGGCTCATCAACCCCTAAAAGAGTTGTTTCATAACATCATTCCCCAAAAGTTCCAACTGAGAAACCATCCAGAAATGGCCTAAATTAAACCATATTGACTGCTCCACTGGAAAAGTGTGATGCATGCTGAGTGATACACTTCCAGGGTGCGATTCATGCTGATTAGGCCTTCTATAGGGTGCGATGGGCAAGGATGGACAAATGTCCGAGACGGTTTGCTAGGTGGTTGCTCATGGAATCTTCTAGAAACTTCTCCTTTGCTACTTACCTCTCTGAATTCACCCAAGGATGAATAAGGGATCTAAGAAATATCCAAATGGAACCAATTGTAACAGGTGGAATGACACTAATCAAACCCCATGGATGACTCACACCCTTGCACACATCTATAAATGGATTTCCAATTCAAGAGATATAGAGGCTAGAATTGAATTGCAAGGAAGTGTTGATAGTTTGTAATTGAGGAAAGAGCATTGCATTGTTGGAGTGATCTTACTATTTCATTAGGTGAAGAAGGATTGAAGCTGGGAGGATGATGTTGGATCAGAAAACAGGGTTGTAATTCTCCCTTCTGTTAATAAAGTTCTTCAAGTTTTCTTCCATATGATTATGAAATTGTGAATGTTATCATTTGTGAATGCTATCATTTGCTCATTATATATTTAATTCTGTAATGTTTATGTTGTAATAGATCACGATGCTTTGACGGTTCTTTATTGCTGTACTTGTGCAGGTACTCTCCAAGCGTGTTAAGTACAGGGAGGAGTTGTAGGGTCTGTCAAAGGGGAGAGAGAACAAGGAAGGGATTAAGCAAAAGTTCCAAGTTGGTTCCATTATCTTTCTCTTATTTGTTACACATAGAAGAAATCATTGAATTTCTTTAAACTGTTGTTTCTAGGGTAGATGCAAAACCTATAGGGCTAACATTATTTAGGAATACTAGTTTTCCAGAAACAAATTGGTGACTCCGTTGGGGAGAATAGATGTTTGTTTATTGTTATTGTTTGTTTTATAAACTATGGACAGAGTCTGAAGCAAGCCATGTAGCCTTCGAACTGCTCTTACTCTGCAATTGCATAGTAGATGAATGCTGCTTCAGTCAATCTCTGGTTTAGTTTATGAATTAAACATTTGAATTACAAGCACATCTAGATGCCCTTTTGGTAGCTCAGTAACCTCTCAAGACATTCCTCTATACTTTGCTCTTTACTATTCATCGAAACTCAGCTTAACTCATTGAAACAACTACACATCTGAGCCAAAACCCATTTTAGTTGCGCTCCCTAGACCATCGCACTGTCTTCCACTGTAATTCAGTATGCATCGCACCCCCCAAGTGTAGTAAGTGCAATGCATCTCTATTTCTGTGAAGCCCAGGTGCGATGACTAATTGAACTCTTTTTCCATTCTAGAAATTGAGGGTTTTTTAACTTTGTCTTCAGTTTTGTTTAATTGTTTTGCTGCACATGAACAATGCCTCTTTACTGAAGCCTACTTGCATCACATAGACCAGCCTCAATTACATTAGGATTAGTGATTTTTTTTGTGTGTTTTTTCATCATTTAAAATCATTTGTCAAAAAATTGTTTCAATCGATTTGTCGCTTTGATACAAAAGTGTCGTAATTGTCGTTTTGTGTCAAAAAGAGAAGTGTCATGAATTCTTCCTTCCATTGATAATCGATTCAACTATTATTCATGTATTTGGTTTGATTTGTTTGTATTCGAAGTGTCTAAAGCATTTTTTATTCAAAATTGAAAAGTGTCATTGAGTCTTCCTTTCTCTTTTGAAGAAGAAATTGTTGAAAATGTCATTTGAATGAAATATTTCAAATCTTTGCTACATTTAGTTTTCCTTTTTGGAATTTTTCACATTAAGGAGAATGAACAAAAAATACATGCATTTGCATTTAGTAGTTGTAGATTTGTGTGTGAAAATATGATTTAGGAAAATGCAGTAGGGTGTGCTCTTTGCACTGTTATTTTCTTTCCCTAGTAGCTAGGATTTTCATTGCTCAAAATAAACAAAAATGTTTATCATTTTAGATTGAATTTTAGGAATTTCAAATCATCATCACATGATGAACCATTGAAAGGTAAACTCTAAACAAGATCAACTTTAAAATAAATTTCAATGAACCTAACAATGCTTTGGAACTTAACGCAACATATCTAGAGGTCTAGGCTAGAGATGTGTTCCAGCGTTGTTAAAACCAGTGGTTATCATTTCCATTGAAGGTTGGGTGATTCCTCCTCCTTGATACAACAAGTGCTAGCACAGACTTGTGCTCCCCATACTGTCACGTATATATTGGAAGACCATAATAGGCTTAAATCCTTTATCCATAGGAAGCTGAGTCTGTCGCCTTATTGATCGCAATGCACTGAACACAACATTCGGGATTGGCTGTCGTACATATGTCCTTGGTAATTTCTTTTTAATTTATCACCATGGTGTATATTGCAGTTTTACAGTTGGTTTGGTAATCCCTCTGTCTAGAATTTCTAGAGCAGTCACTTTCGTTCCTTTTCGACTCTTTAAAAGAAAAGGTCCATCTGAGCACTTGTCCTTTAAAGCCATAAAAAATCGAAGGAGACTAGAGTTATCTTTAGTTTTTTATCGACTCTTAAAAACTAAAAAAGCAAAGTTGTGTCAAAGCGTCATTAAAATTAATTGAATTCAGAATAACATCCCTCTTCCTTAGTTGATCTTAGGTTGGGATATATGGAGACAAATTCAGAGTCCACCAATCGAGGAATCCATTTTGAAGGGAATCCTAGTCCTTTTCCTTCTTTTTGAAATATTGATGCTCCTTATATGGCTACATTATCCCTTCTGAGAATTTCCATTGGCCTGCCAGTATGGCTGTTTTCAACCTCTTTGGTTTAAAATGGGGGTACACCTTCAACTGAACAAAATCAATCTCCAATTGATCTTGGAATTAACCCTTCGCCTTCTTCCTCGTTTGTTTCTCCCTCCCATTCTTCCTCTTCGCTTGGTGAAAGTAGTGATACTTGTAACCAGGTGGTTGAGAAGAAGAAGAAAGGGAAGGAGAAGAAGAAGAAGCCAATTCAGCAAAGGGGCAACCAAGCAGCCATTGCTTTGAATGCATCATCTGACGAAAATCTGCCCATTAAACTTCCCAAAGCCAAATATCCATGCACATAATTTGTATGGGAGACCATTTTCATTGAGATTTTCCTTAATTTCCTCAGATCTTGAAAGAATGGTCTTCCCATTCAAACCATCCAATGTCATCAACCTCTGGATATCATGTTGGTAACACACAATCAACTAGTGATAGTAAAGTTCGTGGACAGAAGGGAAAGGTCAGGATTCCATGTAGGTTATGTGAAGGTAATCATTCCCTTCACCTTTCTCCCCTTTTTGATGAAGCCAAAAGAGTGTTGGGTAACCATCCTACTTCACCGTAGCGACTTCCATCTGGTAATAGGAAACTCTCCCTAAGTCCTTCACTAGTTAAAAAACTGAATGACTTAAATCAATCGTCGGTCGAAACCACTCTCTCTGAAAGTGAATATTATGAGTCTATACCCAACCAAAGTCAACAGGTCAAGGTAACAGTTGACCCAATTTCACCTTCAGCTAATCGTACCTTTCTCAAAGAGAGTGAAAATGATACTATTCAAGTTATTTTCGTTACTTCGGATTCTAACGACCTTGGGGGAAATTTTCCTGTTCCATCAAGACAGGAGGAAAACCCTCTAGTTCTCGTAACTTGAGGGGTCAATTCTCTCATTTCTTTGGTACCCCCTCCAAGTAGTCTAGTCACTTCCTTTGATTGGAATCGACTGAAAAGATCCTGCCTTCCTTCTTATGTACCTTTCCGGATCATAGTACAAGTTTGTAAAATGATCATGTCTGGCACTATTATAGATGAAGGTGCATCAGTGAGTATCCTTTCCTCAACTGCTTGGACAATGCTTGGTTTGCCATTGCTTATGCCTATTACACAAAATCTATTAGGATTTAACAAAGGAACCAGTCGACAGTTAGGGATCCTTCCTAAATTACCTATCACTTTGGGAGGGAAAACCATTCATCTGAACGTGATAATAGTCCCATGACCCTTACATTACAATTTACTTCTTAGGGGTGACTACTTTTATAACATGGAAGCTATTGTTTCAACAATCTTCCGAGTGATGCATTTCCCACATGAAGGCACGATTGTCACCGTTGACCAGCTTTCATTTCCTGGTACAAACATAGCTCCAAGTTAATCATCATCCCTAAATGGTCCTTTTGCATCAACAATATCACTTGAACCTTTATTCCATCCACCTAATAACCATAAGTAGTCTAGTGAATGTAATGAAGCTTGGGCGCCTTGCACCTAGTTCTAAAGATAAGTTTCCCTATAGGTTATGTGATTGGTCTGTCACACCATTCACCTTTGTCTATTATGGACGAAGCCAAAGAGGTGTTGGATAACTATCTTGCATCATCATAGTTATTTTCCATCTGGTTACAAGAGGCTTTCCCTTTCATCATGTTGGGGCATGCAAACCATTTCAAGCATAGTTTTTTCATTTTGAGCTTGTGTAAAAATGAAACTGAATTCAAGCATAGTTTTTTGTTTCAAGCTTGTGTAAAAATGAAACTGAATCCAAGCATAGTTTTTCATTTCTAGCTTGTGTAAAAATGAAACCAAATCCAAGCATATTTTTTTCATTTCGAGCCTGTGTAAAAATGAAACTGAATTCAAGCATAGTTTTTTCATTTCGAGCTTGTGTAAAAATGAAATTGAATTCAAGCATAGTTTCTTCATTTCGAGCTTGTGTAAAAATGAAATTGAAGCCAAAAATAGTTCCCCATGGTTCAAGCTTGTCAAAAAATGAACCCATTTACAAGTAATTAACCTTTGTGAATGCCATTCTATCAACATTTTGGGCCTTGGTTGTGCACATCCCATCACCACCATCCCGTTGGCCAATCAAACACTTCCACTTGGTTGTTTTACCCCTTTTTGAGGAACAGTTGTAATGAGTGGTCTTATTAGCCAACCTCTTCACAGAAATCAACATGTTTGGAGAAGTTCCAAAATCATGGGAACCAGTTGCTACCCTAGACACCACTCGTTCCTCAAAATCGAGTCCTCTTTAAACCCTTTTCAGACTCATTAAATATGACAATATTTTTGAGCGCTTGGCCTTTCTAGCTCGTTAAAGTGATTGGAAATGTCACCCCTCCTATATTATTTTATCCTTTTTCGGACCTGAGGGATTACTTTACAAAAAATAACTTATGGATTTTTCTTTTCATCCCCTTTCAAAATCTCTAAACATGAAAAGGACCAAGTTATCCTTGTCGTTATACTCATTGAAATAATAGTGACAAACTTGTCCATCTAGACAAGACCGAGTTTCATTTTTGCTAGACTCGTTAAAACATTAATAGTGACAGGTTTACCCGAAGGGTGAATTATAGAACAAACATATGTTATCTTCCTCAAGCTTGACAAAAATAAAGAGGTATTGGTTAGCAATGATTGGGGAAAAAGGGAAAAATCTTGAAGAATTTATGGTAGCAAGTCGCTCTTGAACATGACACTTTCACTTCATCTCTGTGATTGAATTTGGGTTGGGTTATTCCGTTCACCAGTCATCTCAGCATTGGTCTTTCATACCATTCATATTTTGGGGTTAATGCTACCAATTCATCTCAGTATCACCGACATGTTCAAGAGAAGTCATTCAGTTGAGAAACCACCATCCAGTTAATGTCTCATCCATTACAGTACCTCCAACCTTCATTTTTCATGACCGCCATTCCTGAACCTTTTGTCATTAGTTCATTTTTCACCTCCAGAAAATCATTTGTTTTGTTTCATGTCGTAGATGTGGGATACATCAAGGCCCTCCTATGACGAGTTGCTTCTTGTCGACATCAACTCATTATCCAAGAAGTTTACTTAGAAAGAACCCTTTCAGTGCTTTAGAGCTTGCATACATCAATGGAAATTTTCTCACTTCTGGTGACAGGTTGACATCAATGGCCTTCGACCAAAAGATTTTGCGTGATTTTCGACATCAGATCATGTATTCACACCATGTGAATTGTACTGTAGTACCTTGAGGGTCATTATCATTATCGGTGATTCCTCTCGCGTCTGTTAACAACTTACATCATTAGCTGGTAATTAGGCGATGTCTTTCCATGTTTGACTTCAGAACATCTCTTCACATGGATTAACTTGTACATTGAGTGAAGATTGGATGAGTTTGAAGACCCTTGATCTAGTTTCATCCATCTAGTCTGCAATATATTCATGAATATAAAAACATCAAATGTACAAAGCCTCTACACAGATGGTCATCCTAACCATGGATGATGACTCTATATCTGATGATTCACTAGTCTATATTTGCAGACGGCTATATAATCTATGTACATGAAATGAATTTATAAAGCTGAGCATGGGAATTCCTCCCTCAGCTAGATCATAAAATTTATATTATGATGATGTATTGTATTGTAACTTATGTAGGTCACCTTCCATTTCAAAACTTTGGATCCTCATGATAAAGCATTTCACCCGACATCAATATTTATGACTTCATGCTTTAGGGGGCAACTATTATAGACATATTTGGGAACATCAACCTCAAACTTATATGTCGATAAACTAGGGCTCATAAACCCCTAAAAGAGTTTTTTCATACCCTAAAGAAACATAGTCATATGAATACATCATTCCCCAAAAGTTCCAATTGAGAAACCATCCAGAAATGGCCTAAATTAAACCATACTGACTGCTACACTCGCAAAGTGTGATTCATACTGAGTGGTTCACTACTAGGGTGTGATGCATACTAATTAAGGTGTGATGGGTGAGGATGAACAAATGTCCAAGATAGTTTGCTAGGTGGTTGCTCATGGAGTGTTCTAGAAACTTCTCCTGTGCCACTTGCCTCTTTGAATTTGCCCAAGGATGAATAAGGGATCTAAGAAATCTCCAAATGGAACCAATTGTAACAAGTGGAATGACACTGATCAAACCCCATGGATGAATCACACCCTTGCACGCATCTATAAATGGATATCCAATTCAAGAGATCTAGAGGTTGGAATATCGTGAATTGCAAGGAAGTGCTGATAGTTTGTAATTGAGGAAAGAGAATTGTATTGTTGGAGTGATCTTGCTATTTCATGAGGTGAAAAAGGATTGAAGCTAGGAGGATGATGCTGGATTAGACAACTAGGTTGTAATTCTCCCTTCTATTAATAAATTTCTTCAATTTTTCTTCCATATGATTGTGCAATTGTGAATGTTATCATTTGTGAATGCTATCATTTGTTCATTATATATCTGATTCTGTAATGTTTATGTTGTAATAGATCACGATGATTTGATGGTTATTTGTTGTTTTACTTGTGCAGGTACTCTCCAAGCATGTTAAGTATGGGGAGGAGTTGTAGGCTCTATCAAAGGGGAGAAAGGGCGAGCAAGGGATTAAGCAGAAGTTCCAGGTTGGTTCCATTATCTTTCTCTTATCTGTTACACATAGAAGAAATCGTTGAATTTCTTTAAACAATTGTTTCTAGGGTAGCTTCCAAACCTAGAGGGCTAACATTCTTTAGGAATACTAGTTTTCCTAGAAACACTGCTGAAGGGGAAGCTCACTGGGTATCTTCTCATCTTGGGAAGACCCTGGTTGGCTACTGTAGATGCCTACATCAGCTGTTGAGCTAGTAACATGACAATCAAGAACGGGCATATGTCCAAACAACTAATCCTATACCCTCCTGCCCAACCCCTGCTAGAACATGATCTACCTCTCTGGTTGGAGGAGGAGGATGGGGATGAAGTCTATTCTGCACCACGGTGTGTAGTAGAAACTGTCATGGGGTGGAAACCGAAAAATGAGGATGATATCATTGGAAATTTGATTCAGAATCCACTCGCTAGTATGTTGCCCTTAGAAAATATAGTGAAAGAAACCCAAGACAACCCCCTAGCTGATCTTTGTGTGGTTGACCCGACCTTTCTTCATGTTAAGAATATAGAGTTCGACCCAGAAATAACCTTGAAAATCAACTCATCCCTATCCACCTCCCAGGAGAAGGAACTGTGCAGCTTATTGAGAAAACATTTAGATGCCTTCACCTGGAGCTATAAGGAGATGAAGGGAGTGCACCCTTTAGTTTGTACTCATCACATTTACATTAAGGAAGATTGCAAACCAGTCAGGAAGCCTTAAAGGAGGATGAATCCAACCCTTAAAGACATTGTCAAGGAAGAATTGCAAAAGTTACTGGATGTAGGATTCATCTACCCCATCTCTAACAGTGAATGAGTTTCTCCTTTGGTGCTAGTGCCAAAGAAAAATTGTAAGTGGAGGATCTGTGTTGATTATCGGGAACTGAAAAAGGCCACTAAAAATGACTATTTTCCTTTGCCTTTCATAGATCAAGTGTTAGATGGTCTGGTGGGGAAAAAGTTTTTCTCTTTCCTAGATGGGTTTAACAGGTACAATCAGATCCAAATCAGCTCGGAAGACCAAGATAAGACTACCTTCACTTATCCTTGGGGTACCTTTACATATTAGGTCTTTCCTTTTGGTTTGTGAGATGATCCCGCCACTTTCCAGAGAGTAGTATTGAGTATATTCTCTGAACTGGTTCATGATGCAGTGGAAATATATATGGATGATTTTACTCCTTATGATTCTAACTTCCAAGAAGCTTTATCTAATCTGGGAAAATTTTTGGACAAATGTATTGAAATGAACCTGTCCCTTAGTCCAGAAAAAAGAGAATTCCTGATGACTGAAGGGACTGTGCTAGGTCATGCAATATCTCAACAAGGATTGCAGGTGGACCCCAACAAAATTGCCATCATCCAAAGGGTCCCACGTCCTCAAAAGGTGAGAGATGTCCGAAGTTTCGTAGGCTTAGCAGGATATTACAGAAGATTCATTAAAGATTTCAGTAAGTTAGCCTCTCCATTGTTTGGTCTTTTGGGAAAAAATATCGAGTTCATATGGACTGAAACCTATCAAGAAGCCCTAGATACCTTGAAAAGCAAACTTGTGACTGCCCCAATTTTGAGAGGCCCAAACTGGGCCCTACCTTTCCACATTACACAAATGCCTTGGACAAAGCAATAAGAGTAGCCTTAGGGTAGATTGATGAAAGGTTACCTTATGCCATATACTTTATAAGTAAAAAATTTTCCAAGGCAGAGTTACACTACATGGTAACCGAGAAGGAACTGCTAGCTATAGTGCATTCCTTAAATAAGTTCAGACATTACATCATAGGCTATCAAACATTTTTACACATCAATTATGCCGCAATTAGGTATTTAATGAATAAACCAGATGTAAATGCTCGCATTATTAGATGTTTTCTTTTATTGCAGCAGTTTGATTTAACCATTGTTGATAAGCCCGGTAAAGAAAATGTTGTTGCTAAATTTTTGTCTAGAGTATATTTGTCTACAGGTGAGGAAGGAATGGTGGATGATCAAATGCCAGATGAGGACCTATTTTCTATCTCAGTACTCTCTCCATGGTTTGTTGATATAACAAATTTCTTGGTTTCAGCACAGTTCCCACGACACCTGTCCTCAAAAGAGAAGAGCAAGATCATGAGGAAAAATGCCCCTTTCACTTGGATTGGGGGCAATCTCTTCAAACTTGGCCTAGATCAGATCTTGAGAAGATGTGTCAGGGAGGAGGAATTTTTTGACATTCTCCTAACCTATCATGACGGGCCTTGTGGAGGCCATTTTGTAGCAAAAAGGACTGCCTTAAAAATCTTGCAAGTAGGTTACTATTGGCCCACTCTTCATCAAGATGTGAAGAGATATACAAGCCAATGCAATCGTTGCCAAAGGATGGGGAAATCTACTCCAAAGGATGAGATGCCCATGCAACCTCAAGTGACTTTTGAGCCATTTGGGAAGTGGGGCATGGAATTTGTGGGTCCTATCAACCCTCCTTCAAAACAAAGGCAATACATCATTGTGTGCACTAATTACCTAACAAAATGGGCAGAGACAAAATCATCAAGCTATCAACAGAGGAAAAAGTTGCTGATTTTTTACAGGAGAACATCTTCTATAAGTTCAGGTATCCAAGAAAACTGGTTATAGATCAAGGCAGTCAGTTCACTTCCAATTTGATTAAAGACTTGCTCACACATCATAAAATCAAGCACAGGACATCCACCCTTACCATCCATAAGCCAATGGGCAGGTGGAAGTCACTAATAGAGCTTTGGAAGGAATTCTGACTAAGGTTGTGAGCAAAGACAGAAAAGATTGGGCAGATAGAGTGGTTGAGGCCACCTGGGCCTACAACACCACATGGAAGACCACCACTAGGTTCACACCCTATGAACTGGTCTATGGGAAGAAGGCTTTGTTGTAAATATAATTGTATATAATACAGTAAGGATGACAGCTCAGTTGGACCTAGACCTCAGCCGTGCACAAAGGGAAAGGTTACTCCAGCTCAATGGATTGGATGAACAAATATTGCAGGCCCTTCTCCACAAAGAGGTAGTCTAGCTTCAAAGGAAGATATGGCACGATAAAAATATCAAGGAGAAGCAATTCCAAGAAGGAGATTGGGCACTGCTCTATGAATCAAGGTATAAAGATTTCAAAGGCAAGCTAAGGACAAGATGGTTGGGCTATAGAAAAATGCAATGACAATGGTTCAGTTTTGATGAGAACCATTGATGAGGAAGCCATCCCCATGCTTGTCAATGGACATAGGTTGAAAATTTACATGAAGCCCCTCTCGAAGCGAGAGTTCATTGAAGATCTGAATAAGACAGTGCTAGTAGTGGAGCAGGTCTTAGCCTCCACTCCATCCACTCACTGAGAAAAAAGAAAAATAATAAGGACTAAAGTGGAAACCTCTATGAGGTGCTTGAGTCCCATCATTGGGTTGAAAACCTCTTTTGAGGTGGCCCAGTGATGACAAAAACAAAAAAAAGAGAGAGAAGGAATAAGATCCCTGGGTGAAAACCTCACTTTGAGGTGCCCAGGGCAGGCAAGTAGGGTGAAAACCTTCTGGAGGCACCCTAGTTGTCTTTTCAAAAAAAAAAAATAGAGAAAAAAAGGAATAGAAAATTGACTTTTAAAATGCATTGCAGGTTACAGGTGGACCATAGGAAGCAATAGGAAATGCCACAAAGCCTATTACTCATCCTCTATCCTCTTTTCCATCATTTATAACTTTTTTTTTCCACCTCTCTGTGTTTTTTTCAGAAGGTTGTGTATCCTATAGGAGGACCTATGTATTCTATAGGAGGCTCCTGTAGAAATCATAGAGAGTCAAAAATAGCTTTTGAAAACAGTTTGAGGAGTTGGAGATTTTCATAGAGAGCATGTAGGTCATCCTATAACTATCCACTATCCTAACCATCCATCCCACACCTACGCCACCTCATTTCTATTGTTTTCTTTCCTTCCTGCAGCAAAGACACAGAAACCAGTTAGAAAAAAATGAAATAAAAAGAATAGCACCTCCACAACTCACCTGTAGCTTACCAAACACCTCTCCATTGCCATCAGTATCTTTAGTAGCATCCTTGTAGCTCCCAGCACCAGAATTAGCTAAGATTTTAAAAGAGAGAAGCAGCTACAGGAGCTCTTGTAGGATTTCCTGTAGCAGCTAATCCCCTTAAAATCAAGCTCCAACAGAGCAATAGGTGAAGCCATAGGAATGCAGAGGATGTCCGAAGCAAGATTAAGCTAAAGGGCACCAGTACAAAACAAACAAGCCACATATCAAGAAGCAAAGAAAATACAGCAGAAGGGATACAAGCATGCAACACTAAAATATGAGCATTCTGCAGCAACAGAACCAAGCAGCACCACAACACAAACATTCGACCTGCAGGTAAGTGTCTAACCCTCTCCTCTATTACATCTGTATAATTCAAAAATTGCATGAACGCATGAGATGGTTAGAGTTAAACCAGAAAGGTGTCCAGTTAACTGGCCATCCTCATCCAATTCGATTGCGCTCATCCGAAGATCCCACACATGTGAGCCTAGTCAACTCACAGAAAATCCAAAAAAGATAGGTAGTGGTGGGTGTATAAACTTCGATGCAAATGATGGGAAGTGATTGAGGGAAGAAGTCATGAGGAGTCATGATGACACAATAGTGGGGACCAATGGTCCGAATAATGGCAACGTACCCTTTTTGCCACCTCACATCATCGTTGGAAATATCTCAAGTAAACATAAGTACTCCTCCTCGAACTTATTCACCACCTTTTTTTCCATTTTATCATCGTCCATGCGGCTACAACAAGCTCCATACCACATCCATAGCCTCAAAAATATCATTCTCTGTTGTTTTCAGTCCTCCTCCTCTTATCGAGGTTATACAGGAGCATTATCGGGTTCTACAGGAGCAGTAACAGGTTGTACAGGAGAGCCTACAACCATTTTTACGAGAGGGCCAGTAAGCAGTTTTACAGAAGAATACACGGGGTTTTCGCTCAAATTTGGACTTGAAGAGGTAGGCTCTGTACAAACCCACCTTGGATAGTCATATGTGCAAGGAGTGATGCAATTTTAAGGATGAATTAAGCCTAAAAAGAAGAGGAATTGCATTAAAGGTTTTTTTGTCTGTTTCTTAAAAAAAACACAGTTTTTTCTCTGTTTTCTATTCCTACAAAAATTGTTGTCTCCTTCTTCACCTTAGGTGTTCCAAAAGATTATAAACATAATGACAGGGGGATTCACGAGGAAGGAACCCATAAATTCAGTTAAGCTCCATGAACATCTCGAGGTAGTAGCCATTTTTACCAGAGCCAATTGGATGCCATTTTTCGAAAAATTTAGAAGGTATGATGAAGAAGTGACTCAGGAGTTTTCCCTTTCCTTGGTACCCCACTCAAAGACCCATTCCACTATTACTTTCAGAGGTCTCACCATGGAAATCACCCCAGAATTTATCAGTAGGGTTACCAGTCTTCCACTTGGACAACCCTGGAGTAAAGATGAAAAGCCATTAGGTCAAGTTGCCAAGAAAACCTTCTTCCAACAAAATTAGTATCCTGTAGAGGATAAAAATGGAATCAGAAGAACAAGCATACCTTACCCTTGGGATGAGGTCAGTTACCAAATTATCAAGTACATTTCTTGTGAAGGGAGGTATAGCATAGTTTATGGTTACCATTTCAGACTTCTGCATGAGCTGAGATATGGCATGGATATTCCCACACCCCAAAAACTCAGCATTCCATATTTTCTCCTACAGTCCTTTATAGACTCCAACATTAAATTGAAGGCAGGAGGTCCATATCAATTGGCTCACCATGGACTAATTAAACTGTTGGTGGAAGAATCCCTCCACATCTTCACAATCCCCATAGCCTAGGAGATATTCAGAAATATGACAAGAGAAGATGATATAAAAGCCCTCACATATGACCTCATTCCTTTTGAAAGTGAGGGGGAAGAACAAAAAGGGGAAGATGAGGAGGAAACCAAAACAGAGAAGGAAGAACCTAAAACAAAGAAGGAAGAACCTAAAACAGGGAAGGAAGAGATTGAAACAGAGGAGAAAAAGACCAAAGCAGAGAAGAAGGAACCTAAGACAAAAGAGAAAAAGACTAAAATAGGAAAGAAAAGGACTAAACTAGAGAAGAAAAAGACTAAAGTAGAGAAGGCAGAAACTAAACAAGATGAGAAGGAAACCAAAACAGAGCTAAAGGAAACAAAGCTAGCAGAGGGAGAAAGGAGAGAAGAAGGGGAAAAAGGGGCAAAGAAGACAGAAGTGTCTCCTAAGACACTTGAAAGGGAAGCAACAAATATTCTTATTGCCCTCAGCACCCCACTTAAACCCAAGCAAAGGAGGAAAAGGCAACCATTAATGTATTTTAGGGCTCAAAAAAGCACAAGAATAAAAATAGGGAAGCCATAACCATCCTCAAAAGAGCCTATCATAATTGAAGATTCTCTTACTAACAAAAGAGAAGAATATCCATCCAAAACTCCCATTACTTATGAAAGAGGAAGTCCCGGATCTTCCACTTGGAAGGAAAGAATAAAACTATAGGACTCAAAAACAATCCTATAGGAGGCACAGACTACTCTATAGGAGACCCTAACAAAGCTACGCGAGACTGAGAAACTTGAGAAATGGCAGAAGAGCAGACCAAGGGGAAGGATGAAACAACAAAGAAAAAAGAACCTGACCCCCAGCCTAGTTTGGGTTCTTATTACAATCTCCTTGAGGGGGGAAATCATCCCATAGAAGTTTGTAGTCCCACTTTTCTTTAAGCTGGAAAAAGAAAGAGTAAGGAGCCATTGATGGATGCAAATTGCAAAGTCCAAAGGGGTGGAAGACATTGGCCACATGGAGAGCAAGCTTAGAGAAATGGGTCAGGAGTTGAGCACTGTAAGACATACAGAAGCAATCAGAAGATCTCACTCGGAAGTAGAAAATGAAATGTTAAGAAAATAGCTGCAAGAAAAGGACACACAATTGGCATGCATGGACAGCTGGTCTATGGAGGCACTACAGTGTAGGCAACCAGTAAAATCATATGGAGTATACCTCAAAGACTAGTGGCTACAGTTTCAGATCAAGACCTTAGCACAGAGAGGCACTATGCATTTTCAGGATTATAAACAGTTTACAAACCTATGTGACCAAAGTTCAGCAGAAGACAAGGCAAAGATAGTAGAGTTTTATTTGCATAAATTAGCCCTCACTGGTATGAACCTATGGGACCCCAATGCTAGGCTAGGGGACTTGCAACTGATGGCCATTGCATCATGGGTGAATCATGAGGAGAAAAGGGAAACAAAAATCAAAAGGTTGATGGCAAAAGAGAAAAACGAACCCTTAATGATCTGAGTTGAGCCAGCAGACTCCATGGCTCTCATCAGTGTCCACCAACTGCTTGCAAATAATCCTCAAAGCGCCCCTAAGTATATCGATGAGCAGGTCCAGGCCATTACACATTTTGAAGACATGGAAAGGTTACTTGGGGAAGACTGTATTCATGCTTGTATGAGGAGGTGGAACACTCTCCCACACAGTCTGCAAATCAGGGAGTATCACTCCCCAACAAGGATGAAAGAAGCATTAAGGAGAGTGCCACTATACAAGCGCTCTATGCAGAGTTTGAAGGCCAATTGGATTAGCCTCAAATTGAGTCCTCCACTGCTACTAGGCCTACTGGAAGGTGTAAAAGAGGAAGAAGAAGAAAAATAGTCGGAAGAGGTGGAAAGAAAGGCAGGATTCCATGATAAGGAAGAGGATTTGACATCAGAAGCATGGGATGTGAGGGAGGCAATCACGACCATCAAAGATGAGGAGATGGACTAGTTGCTTAAAGGATGAGCAACACATTCAGTAGGGGGTGATGATGAGCCCCATAAATGGGTAGTTATATGGGCTCATTTGGCCTCCTAACTTAGCTTAATCCACCATTCTCATTAGTTTATTGCATGTTTTTGATTATGTTTATGCTAATAGAGTGAGTTGGGTTAGTCATTATGCTAGGAAGTCTAACGTGTGATTTATGCAGACTTTTAGTCAATTTTGAGACAAAGTCAAAGGTTTAATGAGCATTTGGCAGCCAATATTCGAGGAAAAAGAGGGAGAGGATTTATACGACGGTGCCCCCCTCATTAATGAATCCCTACTTTGAATCCTCTTTCAGAAAAATCAGAGCACGAGTAGCCACATCAATGCATCAAAGAGGCAGTCGAGCAAGTGAAGGTTAACTGTTGTCTATCTCAAGTCCTGGGAGTCGAGCCTCCTTAATTTTAAGGGAGTTGTTGGAAGCTCCAGTTGTATAAATAGAGAGGCCTAGGGCCTCAGTAGGTTGTTGGATGTTAGTCAAATTTTCACACTTTTTTTGCAGCTTTTGCTCAGCTCATTTCGAGCCTACTTTTGTGGACAGTTCTATGTAATGTGACTATTATTTTGATAATGAAGATGAAATATTTTCTGAGCCATCACTGAGTTCTTCTAGAGGGCTGAAGCTCTTAGGTTAGGGACCAACCCAAGCTGTCTAGCACCTCTTGTTTTGTATTTATATGTCTTGTTTTAGTTCATGAATTAGTTGTTGTTAGCTATATTTCTTCCTTAGTAGAATAGGTTGTTATTGGTGATTTACATAGCTATTTCCATTTCAGTTTGCTGAAGTAGGTTAAATAGTGCTAAGAGAAAGATACAAAATGGCTATCAAAAGAGTCTTGACCTCATTTCTTCCCTTTAGCACCATGCGCTGAGGTCAAGATCCCCTTGGCAAAAACACAGTTTTGCCTTCTCCATGCAATTTCAAGTGTTATAGTTTGATTTAGAGGTTAATGCTTTGTTTTAGATCCATTTTACCATAATCATTTCCATTTCCACAATAAATCTCCATTCATGCTTTCCTTTCCATGTAGCATTGTTCAACATTTTATCTTCTTAGATTAGAATTTAGTTAATATGAGGTACATTTCTGTTTTTGGTGCAGCTAGTTTCATTTGTTGCTCAGTTTCAGTGTTTGATTTGCAGATCTTTTGTAGTACATCTCTACTCATAATATGCCAATAAATCATCCATAACCATCTCTTTTGCTACATGCTCCACAGGTCATTCATAGCCCCTCATAAATCTGCCCTAATTTGCTGCATTTTTCTCATAAACTTTTCTCTCGTCTCTTGAACAAATCCAACCATCATTCTCTTTCCTATTCCTTCTTGATAAACCTTGGACACCTTAACACATCCCTCTAGTCTTCAAAAACCTTTTCCCACCATTTTTCCACCTTCAAAACCTCTAAAATAGCTCTCGCATCCTCCTGTAGATCCTACAACCTCCTGTGGAAATTCCTGTAGGTAACTTTTTGAAGTCTGATTATAGGGAAAGCCTCCAGAAGGTTACCAGAGGCCTCCTAGGACCCATCCACACCTTTCTACACCTCTTCAAACTCCAAAACCACCCTCCATCACCACCTAATCGCTGCCACATTCCCAAACAAATAAATTACATGCATGACAATTTCACATAAAATACATAAAAACCCAAAATGATGTTTTTTTATCATTTCCTCCTAGAAATAGCTGAATAGATGTTGTTTACTTCCTAAGTAGGTAATGACATTCATTTTATGGTTTTTCATCTCTCTTTCTACAAAAGTAGGGTTAGCTGGTTAATTTGGGTTTGCTAGGGTTACTTCACATTTCAATATTTTTTCACTTTCTGCAAGTAGAGTAGCCTCTGTAGAGTGAGCTTTCCTTTCTTTCATCACACATAAAGCTTCTTCCGGAAATCATAGAATTTGGCTTGAGCTCCTAGTGATCTTGCACCAGCTGACCAAGTGATAGCCTGCAGTAAGAACTAGTACTTGTGCATACAACACCGTCGCTTCCAAGTTTGTTACGAACTACCTAGTTGATAAAAGTAAAGTAGGAAACCCCAGGAGTTGCATTATTATTGCTGCAATACTGGTGCTCATCAGGGTGCTATTCAAGAAGCACCACAATGGAGTATTGCTCAGGTGTTTGGAGGCACACGATTTAGAAAATGTATTACGTGATCTACACGATAAACCAACCAGGGGAAACTTCACAAGAAACACTACAACACATAAGGCTATGCAGGTCGTCTTTTACTGGCCTAAATTATTCAAGGATGCTCATGCCTATGCCTGCAAATGTTTGGTCTGTAAAATGTGTGTTGACATAAATTAGAAGTTAGTATCCCCATTGCAGCCTATTGCAATGGAAGAACATTTTCAATAGTGGGGCATGGATATAATTGGGGAAATTTGCCTGCACTCATCAAAGCAACACCACTATATCCTAACTACTACAAACTATTTCACATGGTGGACATAGGTAGTTCTGCTAAAATAGGCCAATGATCAGGAAGTCATCAGCTTTCTGCAGCATAACATCATCTCAAGGTTCGACATTCCTACGTCACTTGTTTTTGAAAATGCAACATATTTCTCATCGTTAAGACTTTATGATTTTGCATCGGAAAATGGTATTATATTGAAACATTCAGCTAATTACTATCTGTAGGGGAATGGTCTTGCTAAATTCATGAACAAGAACCTCATCTGTATCATAAAAAAAACTATATTATCTGAACAACAAAACTGGCACTCTGCTTTGGTGAATGCCATATGAGATGTTCATGCCATGCCTAATACTTCTCTTAACACCTCACCTTACTTCTTGGTGTTGTTGGGCACGAGATCGCACAAGAGATGTTTTGGGGCTTAAAGCCTAGATTTTGGTCAATTTTGTAATATCGATGTAAAGACTCCACATTTTGTGGGCGCGGAGCACATAATTTATTAAAGAGTCATAGGGTTGTCCACTCTTAATTTTGATAATGTAATGTTAGTTGTAGAGATCTACACATGGTCTATGGACCATGGGATTGTATAAATAGAGTGAGGCTCTAAGTAGTTAAGCCAATGAATCTAATGGAATGATGAAGATATATGCAAGATAGATTTGAAGTGTAAAGTTTAGTTTTGGGTTGTAGAGTAGGAAGAGGCTCTGCATCTGAGTGTACAGAGGCCTAGTAGTCTGCAGCTGAGCGCGTGGACCCCTCCAGCTGAGTGCATAGGCCGAGCCGAGTCTGTAAAAAGTTGGAAGTATTAATAAAGAGAATTTTCTATCAATTCTGTGTATTTATCTCTAGTTTTATGTATATGCTATATTGGGTATGAATTTCACTTTTAATGCTTATATGATGCGTGAATGTGTATAATTGTATCGGTTAAGTGAACACACTTAAGAATATCTGGTTATGCGAAGATAACTATGATTTGATAATAAGATAAGTAAGATATTTGGCATAGTTGGGAAATAGTGCAATTCGCTTCCATAGCAACCCGAAAGCATCTCAGCCCCTGGTTAGGGCTACACAAAAGATGATTGTGACACTTCGTGAAGGTACTAAAGGTTAGAACAGAGTGCAAAGCAACTTCCGTGAATGTAGACCTAGTTGGACTAAACTGACATCACAGAAATCTCAAGGGTGTGGAAACTTGGTTCCAACATCCCCCCATATTGCTTCACGTGAGACTTCAGTACACACTCCGTGGGTTGATGCGGAAAGGGCCAGTAGTGTAGGTATTTGCTTGGCTAAATAACTCTAAACTTGGGTCAAGCCCCCATAAGACAACAAATGGTTCCATTGCTAGGACCAGAATCTACATAGAGATGTCTGATGTTGTATCATTGGAATTCAACTAAGAAATACATTGAAGGCTAGTTGGACAGAGGAATTCACGAGTTCGCAGCGCAGGAGACAAAAACCCACGATTGTCAAAAGAAGAGTGGTTAGACAACTACCTATACATAGAGATCCACAAAATATATTTCATGTCCTTCTCTACTGAGCTATACAAGTAGATCGCGAAGCTAGTAGATAGCCAAGGAAGGTGGAAACTTGACGGTCCTATTGTGTGGACCCCAGAATTAGTGCAAAGGTTGGAAGCATCGGAGGATAGTATCATGCACGCTGTCGATCATTGGCTCAATCATATTATAGAAGGATTTTTTACTGAGTTTGTAGTTGACACCTCAGTCAGCTACAACGAGGCAAAGCGACGCTTTCTCAAAGGACCGCGAGTTATGTACGTAAAATCTTTGAATACTTGGATTAAAATGTTTTTGTGTGAAAGTGGGTTATGCAATTACCTTGATGTTCAGGGCTATGCGAAGTGGAAAGGTTTATAGGAACGAAGGAAATAAGAGTCCAGAAAATAGCCCCTTGATTTCACCTCCATGAAGGGATGAGGAAGAGCTTGCATCTCTCCGCGAAGTGCTATTCATTTGAAAAGACAAAGAATTCTGTGAATACTACCTCCACCCACACCACCACCAGTTTCACTGCCATCACCTCCATCTTCACTCGTACCAACTCCACCACCACCATGATTCAATGTGGCAAGCACAGTGAAGTTTCCTGTGTTCAAAGGTTTGGGAAATGAGGATCCAGAACAATTCTGGTTTGTTGTAAGGGTTGTATGGGAAGCGAAAGGTGTTATAGATGACCATATAAAGAAGGCAACACTGGTTAATATAAATAAGGCGACACTGGTTAGTTCCCTGCAAGTTCACGCACTGACTTCATATATTAAGTACTCCAATGATAACCCAAATGCACGAATCACGGATATCCAAACAACGCTAAATAGAGAATTTAGTGGGCCTAAGTCTGAAGCACAGTCGATCGTGGTATTTAAAGAGATCATGATGCTACTAGGTGAGACTCCTTGGGAGCTAGATCAAAGGCTGAAATGTACAATTCACAAAGCTAATATGAATTTGATAGATGGACAACATCGAGAGTGATTTGTAGCCTCGCTACCACCACATTTAAGGAGTGTGCTATCACAGTAGAAGATAAAAACTCAAGCAGAGGCCCTATAGATTGCTATGAGGCTACAAGAGACCCTGATGCAGGATCTTAACCTAGGAGTTTAGCAGATCCACGCAAAGCTGAAGAATCTGTGCCTTGAGATGTAGAGTCTGAAACAGGATAGGACAGCTCGACTGGAACTATGTGAAGATGTATGGTGTGTGAATTGCAAGGGTCAATGTCATGATAAAGAACATTGCCTGGATTTTACAAATTACCTCGCAGGAGGAGGACTGATGCCTTTAAGGCCAGAAGCTCAAGAAGGACCTAGCACGGTGGCTGCTTTATGGTGTGCAATTTGTCAAATAGCTGGAAAACATGCCACAAACAATTGCCACTTGTTATAAAAGTATACGCAAAATCTAGAACAGTTGTTCTACAACTTTTATAGGTTGGTGGGACATGACAAGCTTACCTGTAGAAGTTATGAGTTGATGATGGATAGAACTACCACCTACGGAGTTCAGGCCAAAACGCAGCCCCTTGACTAGAATGTAGGAATGGTACAAACAGGATTTCAAGGGCGTGGATGAGGCCAAGGTAGAGGAGGACCTAGAAGAGGTCATGGGAAATTTCTTTGCTACAATTGCAGAGGGCTAGGACACTATGCCTGCGATTTCATGAATCTAACACCCCGTCATGCAAGTATTGCATGTTGTTTGATAATGAGACAAAAGATTGCCCTACAATGATAGATAGGATACATGACAAAGTGGTTCTACCACCTCCCCCGACTGAACATCTGTAGATGATGAGGTCTGAGCCACGCGAGGAATATTCAAACATGAACATTGTGCTTCGAAGTGGAATCGCGATAGGAGATGACAAAGGAAAACAACCAGAAGAGAGTACTTGGGTTTGCAAAGCTCCAGTGAAGGAAGTGGAGTTTGATTTGGAGCACAGTCGGGAAACCTTCATGGAAGCTAAGAAGAGCTTTGATGATGCCTCCACTTCAGGAAGCAAAAATAAATCGAAGCCGGAAATGGACCCATCTATGCTCACAACATTCCCGGAAACCTACATGAAGTTATTGCGTGACAGTAAGGCTATGAAAGGGTTACAGGAACTCATCAAGAGATGCGTTGGGACCACGCTAGGAGAACTGCACGTAGTCCAGAAGATCGGAAAACATAAGACAAGAACAGGACGAGAAATGAGACTAACCGCACAGATCAGAGAATATGAGATGGATCAAGTCATTCTGGATTTGGGATTAGATGCAAATGTTCTGCTAAAGCAGACATGGGGGTGAGTGGGGTGATTGTGCTGCAATGGTTTCCAATTCAACTAAGGATGGTGAACCAATAGAAAATAATACCCATGGGGTGATTGTAGGGAATAACTGTGGATAGTGAGGGAGCGAGTGCGCCAATGGATTTTGAAGTGAAAGAAATTGTTGATGATAGAAATCCCTACCCTGTGCTCTTAGGAATTGATTGAGCCACTGACATGAATGGGGTAATTAATTTGAACAAGAGGAAAGTGATTTTTGAGAAGAAATCACTATGCGTAATTGTACCCCTAGACCCTACTAAAGGATCACGCTATACGGAGTTGGTGCGCGACTATGAAAGTGATGATGATTTGGACTGCATCTACAAGATAACAGTGTGAGATCAAGACTGGGTGAATTCCATCATAGATGGGAGGATTACATGGGAGCACGAAAGCTCCTATACTTCAGATTCTGATGAGGAAATAGAGCACTAGCAGAATCAGTTACATGAGGTAACTATGCTGAAGTACAATATGATGACCAGGTCATTACGCTGCGTATCGATAGAAGTAAGGGATCTACCTACTTATGATGGTATGAATGAGGTAGATACCTTCTTGGATGCATTTGAAAGGGAAGTGCCAAGAAAACAATGCTTCCAGGCCTTAGATTGGGTACTGCGGCTATGCCCACTAGCTGGTGGGGTATGCACAGCGGGAGTTTTGATGATTGGCATGACTGTAGGAGAATGATTAGAGCACGCTTTGTAAAGCCTTAGGTGTGACTGATAGACAAGTACAATGGACGAGATGATCAGCACGTACATCTAGCCAAGTGGATGTAAGCTTATTGAAAAGAGTACCAACCTGCGATGTGCATGTACATGGTGCTAAAATACATGGTCAATAAGCATGTGTTGGGGGTGGGGAACTTGCAGATGGATCTAAATGTTGGGAAGACATTATGCAAGAAGAGTAATCGCATAGAGGATTCTACGTGTATAAGTGTTCCACAAGGTATGCAACGCGTTGAACAAGGTATGCAACGCATAACAAAGTGATTGGGACCTACGCATGCCTGTAGTGTTATAGGCTTATCAGATAATGTGCAGAAACTGATGGGGCAAAAACCTTTTAGGATTGTCTATGGAGTGGAAGCCGTAATTCCTATGGAATACATCTTGCCCAGTCTAATCATAGCAGCGCTCAGAGGTATGACGGATTGCGGAGCCCTGGAGGAGACACTCGCACAGCTAGAGGAACTCGAGAGAGAACCATTTTTGGCTGGATTTCACTCACAGGTCCAAAAGGTGAATGATTTGGTGTTGTTGTATGATAGTAAGTTTGATAAATTTCTAGGGAAGCTCAGAATGCAATGGCTAAGGCCGTATGTTATTAAGGATATTATCGATGGTTGCACAGTATAGTTGGTAAATTTAATTGGAGAACCCTTCCCACGAAAAGTGAATGGCAGTAATCTGAAGCCATACACAAGTGGCATGACCATCTAACTAGTTGAAAAAAGCACAATCTTAGCACTCCAGGCAACTGAAAGGAGGTGCGGGACTATAAACCACTCTGCCTAGGAAGTACACGATGACAGGACTGTGCCCAATAGCGAAGTGTCATAGGGTCCGTGACAGTGCGAGGGCTGCTGCGCTACTGCACAGGTTGGCTGAAAAGTGACTGTTGCAGTTGCTATTCATGATGTGATGCTTGGTTTGATACCAAATGGAGTGGGCAACAAGCATTTAAGGCGAACTTTATGGGCTATATTCTTGAAAATCTACTGCCAATCTAGCATTAATGGACCGAATGTGGGCGGAACGGCCGAATTCAAATTCAAAAGGTGCTATAAATTACAAATGGCTGTCCAGGAAACAACACTTGGAAATTTGGGAACTGAGTTGTTGCATGCTCAGATATTCATGAATCTCTTGTTTGATATTCTGAAGGAGAATTTGTTACTTGAGCAATTTCTAGAGACACTGAGAGAACTCTGGAATCACACTATGGAAGCACCTGAAGAGGCCATGGATATCGGGGCAATGACCACTGAGGAAGACGCATAGGCAATTATGAAAGAAGATGTTCCAGAGAGTGCCGGGATAGTAATTGAAATCCCTAAATCATTGCGCATGCTAAGACCCAAGAAAGACAAGTAGGCCATGGTACCGGTGTGCGTATCGCCTAGGAAGCTGCTAAGGACTATGCTCACCATGGAGGAAAGGGGGAAGGCCATCAATTTGGAGGCCAATGAGGAGGAAGAGTTTGAAGAAATCCTGGTCAAGGAGGAGGATGTAGAGATGGAAGTTGAAATGCAGGGTGCGAACCATCTCACCAGGATTTTTGCATATGTTCCTCTGCGAAAGGTCAAAGCCAAGGTGCCCAAGGATATAGATGAGAGCAAGAGTTCTCTGTAAACTCTACTACTCCTTGACAAAATTATTTTTTAAGGAGCACAATTGGGATGGGTTCCCCTATTAAAATTTGAATATTGGGACCTCACAAACCATGATAATTTCCTGAATCTCACGACCGCACAGCTAATGCATCAGAAGAAAGATGCACTGACTGGAATAATAGAGTTGGAGCCACACTAATGGCTCAGAGGTGTTGAGAAAGCAGGGTTGCTAAACTTGCTTTGGGTGCTGCATTACCATCGTGCCCTAGTGACCATTTTTGTCATTAGGAAGCTGCTCTGCTTGGTGCATAATGGGTGCTTCTGGCTGGAGGAGCCCATCCCCATCATAGAACATCTAATTCACATGATTACATGGCTCCCTTGTGTAGGGGAGGACCCAATGAACATTTCAGAAGGAAAGAGTGGCGATTTCACCATCGTGGAGGCCATGAAAAAGAAGTTTGAGTTAGAGAAGAAGAAGCGAGGGTATGCCATTTCTAGCATCAACAACCTTGTATTCAAGGTATTGACACAGATATTGGAGGGAAGGTGATGCAGAAGTGTCACGCGAATGAGGTGCCCATGCCGGTGGTTGCACTAGAAGCACAATGTGTAGAAGGGGTCTAGTTTAACTAGGAAAACTATCTATGTGGTGAGTTCCATGAGAACTTCCGCGAGGCACAAGAGCAGGGAAAAACATTTCATTATGCATGGCTTTTGTTGTCAATAGTACTGGTGGCATGGGAATTGCCTGAAGGTATCCAATTCCCGACGATCACGCAGGACCTTCTGGAGGCAGCGAAGTTCACTTCGTTGTGGGCAACCAGGGACACACAAAGGATAAGGGAGAGCAAAATATTTTGGGTGCTCATGGAGATGAATATTAGAAAGGGGATTAATCACAAACCATGGTTATCACCCACAGTCTACAACAGTCTACAGAGCTTAGCGGAGTTCAAAGAAGGATTCCACTGTGTCTTCATCAGCTTGAGTTACCCTATTTGGCAAACGACAATGTCATCTTCACAGTGCTTGAGTCTTGGCCATCGGAGTGGTGTGCTCTAGTTGGCTCCGCGGTGGAAGCAGAGAAGTTGGCTGCATAGCGGAAGAAGGAAGAGGCGAAAATATGGATGGCATAGCTGGTGGAAAAGTGCAGTGTTGAGCACCATTATTGCAGCAAGGATGTTGCAACTCCTAGGCTACCAACTTTACTTATCAACTCGGGGTTCGTATAAACTTGGAGGTGACAGTTCTATATGCACAAGTAAAAGTGAATGTCTTGCCTATTGTCACTGTTCATATGGCGAGAGACTCTAAGGGTTCCAAGCCAGACTTTTATAGAGTCTGAAGAAGCTTGATTCTTTGATGGAATAAGAGAAAATATATTCTAAGAGAGCTACTCTACTACAGTAATGAAACAAACAACATGTAGTGCTAAATCACACCATATCCTAATTAACCATTTGAATAGCTATGCTAAGCAGAATTGTTAAATCAACACTAAACTAATGCTACTATAGAAGTTATAGAAGTAAAAAACATGAAACCATACTAATTTGTAAGAAAAGAAACTAAACTAAATCTGTTTTCACTTTTTTGGCCTTTTTTTTGGTAAAATCAAGCATGCAATTTAATTGTTCTTTTGGATGTGACAGGTGGATGGAAGGTGGTTGAGGATGGCTAGAAGGTCTATGAAGTGTTTGGATGGTGTGGAAGGGTCCTAGGAGGTATTTTGTGAAAGGAAAGGCCACTAATATATAAGATTAGGCCGAGAACAAACTCATTGTGTAAATATTTATTTATTAATACAGAAGTGCGATTTCTGAGTTTGTGTGGTGCATATTGTGTGATTGAATTATGAACTGTGTGTGGATTAGAGTAATTCTGCATAACATAAGTGTGCATGGAATTCAAAAAGAATCCAAGAGAGAGGACAGTGCTCAGAGGAGTATTGCGATGATCAGATAGTGTTGGAGTCTGATTGAATAACCAAATCGAAGCTCAAGAGTGGCAACATTTAAATAATACGTAGAACAAAGTTTAGGAAGGAGTCAAACGAAAGAGAAATAGAAGATCGAAATCAATGAAAGGAATAAGTAATGAATCAGTATCTCACAGGAACCATTGGATCAGTTGGATAAACGAACAAGATTAACTGAAGATCAGCGACGAAGATCTTATCGCAAGAGATTAAGTTAATAGATGGATGGATCACATCAAGTCACGTGTCGACAGAAGGGTGGAAAACGTGAAGAATGATGGAGCAGTCTTCGTAGGTGGTAAGAAGTATCTTGCACACCTTAAGAACTGTAAGCGATATTCCTAAATTTCATGTGATTAGCCTAAGTGGGTGACACGTAGAATGGGAAAACCACTTTTCTTGCATGCTCTTGATCAGATAACGGTCGTGCAAGAATTGACATGATAGATAAAGGATCATGTGATATTGATCAATGGTGGAGATTGGCCAAGCTAGTTGGTGAGTGGGTGACACAATAGTCATTGGATCAAGCAAGACAGATCAACGGTGTAGATTTAGAGCACCTAAAGTCAAATGTTGAAATGAATACGTCAACTATGCAACACACGGTTGATGGTTATTGGTCAGGTTTGTCGTGGATTGGATGGTAAGGAAATCCATGGGTATAATCTCATTAAGATGTGATTTATTAACTTATGCTTACGGATTTCAATGTTTCTAGGGGAATTTCAATGAAAAAGGACAAAATAACTAGTGAGGGTGAGGTTGGACCAAGAGATGGTTGAGGTGGATGAAGTTAAAGATGGATGCTGGTGAGGAAGTCTAGAAATCCTCTTGAAGTACCTACAATGTTTAAAACATGTCTATCTTCCAAGAACTATGTAACAAGGTAAATTCTCATAAACTAGAAAAGCATGAATTATTTGCCCATATTATGCATGAATAATGTGCTAAAGGAAATCAGAATATGAGTGAGATCTTATTATAGACAGAGAGTGATGGAAAAAAGATGACAATGAAATGAACCAAGTATTGAATGAAGACAACAAAATCCAAAGCTCATGCAAGAACTAGAAATCTGTGTTTTTGGGGTTGCTGAAGGGTCTCTTCCTCAAGTCATGGTCCTAGAGGGAAGAGGTGAGGCTGAGACACTTTTTGACAACTTTATGATGATATTTTTCTCCTTACTAACCTGCTAATTGAAATAAGGCACAAATGGAAGCAAACTAAAACAGAACCAATATACACTACACTGTTGTAATGGAAATGCAACTACTTAAGAAAATGAACAATTAAACCACGAATCTATGCTAGCATAAATGTACAATAAAGAGGAGACTTGGCTGCTAGGGTTGGGTCCTAACCCAAGAGCTTCAACCCTCTGAGTTAACTCAGTGCTGGCTCAAAACAAAACTCATTCTTATTATCAAAACCATGGATTACATATAAATTGTCACATGTCTTGCTGCTCGAAATAGAGTAGAGTTTTTCCATAAAAAATTTGAATCCTATTGAGGTCCTAGGCCTCTCTACTTATACATATGGAGTCTCCAACAAATTCCTTAAAATTAGGGAGGCTCGGCTCCCAAACTCGAGATAAACTGGTGCTTTGGCTTTCATTTTCTCGGCTGCCTTCTAGTCCTCATGATTTGGCTGTTTTCACTCCGAGCTGATGGAGGAATATTCGAATGTGGGGGTAGTAAATGAGGAGGATTTACCTCCTATAATTCCTCTCCCTTGATCCATTCGAGTTTTGACCAAGGTCTTTGCCAAAATTCCTTGCTTTTATCCTTTAATCCTGCATTAAATGCACATTAGACCACAAAGAAAAATATACAACTCTAACTCATCTCATAAACAAAATATAATCAAAAGTATGCAATAAGTTTGAGAATAGTTGGTTTGACTAAGCTAGGAGGTGAATTAAGGCCCATATAATTACTCAATGATGAGGCTCATCATGCAAGAACAAATAAGCAGCGGCTAAGGCCCTGGCAGCGCACAACGCTACGAGGTTGGCAAACGAGCAACAAAAGGCAACAAAAGAAGAGCATGAAGGACAGAAGTTGCCTTCGCCTGAGCCAGAGACAGACGAAGAACAAGGTGGCATGGACCCATAGACAGCGTCGACCCAGCTGAAAAATCCACACCCAAGAGAGAAAGTAGGGACGCGAAAGAAAATGAAGGCCTCAAAGACTTCATTGGACCCTATCACCCTTATCGAAGGTTATCTACACGATATAGATATAGGAGTTTCAGGTGCGCACTTTGCAGGCTAGTACAGTGTCAACAAGAATCGTAGTAGGCACTTCTGTGGCCCAGGAAATGTTGTGTGCTCGAATGACCAACACAATACTGCTGCCTGATGGAGCACTCATTACAGAAAATGAGGCCGACAGGCCCATGTTCAGCAGGTTGAAAGGGATTGGATTAAACATGGATGTGCTCCCTCAGGAGACGCTCTATATTTTCCAGGATGGAGTCACTGCAGAACTACATGTCAGGGAGAGTCGTGCGCTACAAGTAATGAGCGAGCAACGCATCAAAATTGAGTAGTTGAGCTTGCATCACAACGAGACAGTGGCAAAAAAAAACAGATAGTGTAGGTGGTGGAGGAAGCCTGCCAGATGGCCTTGGAGTTGGCCATCCAAGCAGAGGAATCAGTGGAGGTGTGTGTACGTAAGTTATCAGTAGGGTTGCGCGATGCAAGAGAAGAAATGGCCAGGGTTCAGGTAGAGCTGAACCTTTAGATAACAAAAATACAGTTGAAGGTGTAGCCTTCAACTCTGCTGGAGGTTAAGGAACAACACGCCACTATGATCACAACGAAAATGGCGAAAGTTAACAGTGTAGTGACAAACTGCACAAAGTTGTTTGAGCAGTCGTTCGAAGTCCTCACCACCCTTCAAGAGGACTCGAACATAGAGTGCCTAGAGGGAGAGGTGCACGAGCTACATCAGAAATACGATGAGGTGAAAGGGACCACGCAAATGGTGCCCTTACGTAGAGGCTCGCAAGGATAGAACAAGCAAAGGCACTCAAGGAGTAGGTGGATGCTACTCAGCGTAAAGAGGCAGTTTTGAAAGCACACCTATAGCTATGGATCGATGAGGCTTATACCATTACAGCCTCCATTGAAGCAAAGCTCATGTAGATAAAAGCACCACAGGCGAAGATTCAGGGCAACAGTTCAGTCATAGTGGTAACTTAATAGTGCAAAGAGGAAGTCCAACAGGTAGCATCTCAATGCACTGTCGAACTTGCAGCGATCCAATCAGAGTTACGAGGTCTTCGCGCAAAGATCTCCGTACCTATAGAGTGACTTGAGGGCGAGTCACAATGTTTGTGTTGGGGGCCTATTGGGTACAAGATCTCCAAGGGAAATTTTGGTGCTTAGAGCCCAGATTTTTGTCAATTTTGTAATACCGATGTAAACACTTCACATTTTGTGGGTGCAGAGTGTGTAGTTTGTTAAAGAGTCACAGGGTTTTCTGCCCTTAATATTGATAATGTAATATCAGCTGTAGATATCTAGCAATGGTCTTTGGACCATGGGATTGTATAAATAGAGCAAGGCTCTAAGTAGTTAAGGCAACGAATCTAATGGAGTGATGAAGATGTATGCGAGATATATCTGAAGTGTAAAGTATATTTTTGGATCGTAGAGTAGGAAGAGGGTCCTTGCTTCCTCTATTTTTGTTACTACTCCTAGCTATAATGCTTACTCTGTTCCTACTTATGGGTTTGCTACTGGCTCTTCCACTACTACTGATACCTTTACTCTTAGCTATGCTCTTGCTTCTCTAGTCTATGCTTTAGCTACCTCTGCCTTTACACCTACCCTTGTAACCTATGCTATTGGCTCTATTACTGCTACTGGTACTGATGCTTAAACTAATATCATTGGTGCTACTTCTCTAATTACTGGTGTTACAGGTAGATAAGCTAAGTCAACTGGATCATAATCAAGAGCTTCAACCCTTGCTTCTTTCCTTGACACTCATGGATCAATAGGATGACGTACTTATGCTTATGGATATGGGTCTATATCTTTTTTTAGATTACTATTTATAACTAGAACTGCTACTAGTAATGCACATGCCTTTATTACTATGGGTGCTACCGAAACTACTTCTTTATGCTCTGTTACTAGGGACATAGCTATAAGATCTACTACTAGTGCTTTAGCCATAGCATAAACTCTGCAGGATCTATTTATGGATCATGAGCATAAGATTCTTTATCTGGTTAATATGCTTACTTTTTTCCAGCTACATATGCTTATAGTGCTAGATATGCTGCAGGTTATGCTTTTGGTTCAAATGCACCTACCTATGCCTATGATGGGTAAACAACTTTCTTTCTTTTTGATATGCTGCTATTAGATCTTGCTCATGATCATCATCAATTTATTCATCCCTAATCTCGTATTCTGCTTATGCCTTTTCTATTTCTGTTTTATATAAGATGCTACCTTGACTCTAGCTACTAGCTTTGCTCCTGTGTCTACTGCTGCTTACTCAACCGCATCAACTGCTGTTTCATCGACTGAATCTTTCTCCTGTTAGTTTGGAATAAATATGCATCTCAGCGAGCACTCGAACTATTCAGCAAGCACTCGAACACCATCAGAATCAATATGCCTCTACGCCAGCAAGAGCAAGTAAGAGCACCATTTGTTCCCAAGACTAGCAAAATCAAATAGCGGAATCTTGGGTCATCTCAATTGGTTTAGAAACCACACGTTTCTCCAGATCATCGTAGCGTACTTCCACATATCCACTCAGGGGGGAGTCTTTCGTAATGGATGGACCCTCAGAACCACAACTGAGTTCGCAGGGCGAGTCAAGTCTATAAATGGTTGGAAGTATTAATAAAGATAAGTTTCTATCAATTCTTTGTATTTATCTCCAGTTTTATGCATCTGTTATGTTGGGTATGAATTTCAATTTTAATGTTTATATGATGTGTGAATGTGTATAATTGTATCAGTTAAGTGAACGCACTTAAGAATATCTGGTTATGTGAAGATAACTAAGATCTGATAATAAGATAAGTAAGATATTTTGCATAGTTTGGTTAATAGTGTAGTTCGTTGCCATAGACGCGAAAGCATCTCAACCCCTGGTTAGGGATGTGCGAAAGATGATTGTGACATGTGACACTTCACGAAGGTACTGAAGGTTAGAACAGAGTGTGAAGCAACCTGTGTGAAGGTAGGCCTAGTTGGACTAAACCAACATCATAGACATCTCAAAGGTGTAGAAACTTGGTCTCGGCATCCTCGCATACTGCTCCAGGTGAGACTTCAGTCCGTGCTCTGTGGGCTAATGCCGAAAGGGCCAGTAGTAGGGATTTGTTTGGCTAAATAACTCTGAACCTAGGTCATGCCCCCATAAGCCAAAAGGTGTATAGAAAAGAAGCCATCCTCGTGGCAAACATATAATTTCCCGCTCTCCAATTGTCCCAAGTGTTCCAAGGCATGACATGTATTTCAGTTTAGCCTAGGATGGACACTTTGCACAAGCTATAGAAAGAAAGGTTGAAAGAAAAAGAAAAAATTTCACTTCACCATATTCATATCAAGAGGTGGTTTAATAGAAAGTCTGGAGGGAAAAATAGCTTTAGTGTGGGTAACTTAGTCTTGAAGTGGGATAAAGTCCATGAGGACAAAGGAAAACACACTAAGTTTTAGTCCCTATGGATTGGTCTGTACAAAGTATATGAGAATCTTGGCTAACACACATATCATCTTCAATCAGTTGACAGGAAGATTGACTCTCTCCCTATCAATGGAAAATACTTAAAACAATATCTTCAATAAATATTTGGGGTTGTGCCGTGCATTATGTATATAGTGTTTTGTTTTTTTCCATTTATTTCTTTGCTTAAGCTTTGTGTGTTTTTTTATGTGAATAAGTGTTGTGCCTAAATGCATTGCTACTTCTAAGTTTGTGTGCAGTTGAACACCAAATAGTTTTGTGACACTGCAACATTTGGTTAGCATTATGTCCATCTTACTTGTGTTGGTTACATATTTTGGCCAATGAAGTTTTGATGGAAAATACGATCCATTTGCTAGGAGGGTTTTGGTCCAAAAATGAACCTATATCTATTTTGGAAACCTCATGCCTATTCTCGGTTTTTTATGTTGGTGTTCTCAAGCTTATCCAACTAGTGGAAATGTGGAAGGGGAAAATATAAATGAGAAAACATAAATCAGAGGTATTTATATGCTTCTATGAAGGAAAAACCTCTCCTATTCTCAATAAGTTGGGATCCCTCTTCCACCCAAAAATAAATAAGTGTCGATGCATAGTTCCCTTTAAATAAATAAATAAAGGGGAAAGAAGGGAAAGGCTTCCTATGGAGAGAAGTGAAGCAAGCAACTCCACTGGGGTATTGTCCAGGTTCACTGGCAGTGGAGCAATGTTTGTGTTCTGAGTGACTCTGCCAAGGTACTGCCTAGGCCTACTAGTAGTGGAGCAACACCAGAGATGAAAAAATATACTCTGAAAATCTTAATCTCGCAAGAAAAACTACCTTTCCAAACTCAAAACATTGTGATTATGCTGAATCTTATGTTGTGTTTAATTCGAAAGGTATAGAGGAGACCATGTTTGCCCATGGGTTACGCGATAAGGCAAAACTGATTTGCACAATGAATCAATACTCCATGAGGAACCAAGGCCCTACACAAAAGAAAATAATCAAGAAAAAGAAACTAAAATTTATAGTGTGTCACCAAATGTTGTAGATATTGCAACACCCTCCAAAATTTTTGCTTGTACTTGAATTTTAGAGTGTTCCTTGGTCTTTCTCCTGATTTTTGCAAACACTCAAGCTCATTCCATGAGATTTCTAAAATTTATTTGCCTCCTTTTACTTGTTGGTTTAACTATTGTATTTTGGCATGTTTGAATTATATGTAATGTTGCGATCCTTTTCTAGTGGTTTGGAAGGTTGGTATTTGTGTATACCAGTTGTAATAGCCATGTAAACATCTGTCACACTCATGCACAAAGTCTTAATCACTATTGCACAAGTGTCGTCACTGTCATCCTAAAGTATATCTTAAGTGTTACACTTCTCGCTTCTGGTCATGCGACAATCACATATTAAAGGGTAATGATTTTTTTGTTGCTTTGATGGTCTATGTTGTCATGTCATTGAAGTATGTTAAGTATGTGATCATAGTTCAAGTTCATCACTAGTCCATCTCCTCCCGCACTTAGCCATTTTTGGAAAATCTTCTCGACCAGGATAAATTAGCTCCATCAGGCCCCAACTAAGCTACACACTGCAAAATCCCAGCCGTCATTGATGTCACCTTACTACCTAGAAATACGTAATGCATAGTCACTGGCCTTCAGGGATTTTGTTCTATGTTATTCCTGAACCTAATAACCTTCCTTGACCCCATATTTGCATAGTTGTGCCTCCCAGTCTGCCTTGAACTACGCACATTTCACCTTCAGCCCTCAAGTTTTTCCCTTGCTTGTTGAAACCTTGAAATTCATAGAGAACCCAATGTTGGGTTGTGTTATAGTCTTTCCACATAGTTAACAGGGGGTTTGAGGGGTACCCATAACCCCACTTTATGGGTGTCGGACACCTAATCCTAAATGGGTTAGTGTGGAAGCCGAATGGACAAAGCAGTCCAAGAGACCTTGGGATGTGAATCCCAATGGTCACATAATGTACTATAAATGTATATCAAATTGTTAATAAAATTGTACTGCATGATTTATCTTTCCTATTTGTTCTCGCTCACCATGTGTGTTTAACATGGTATCAAAGCCATGATGTGTGGCCTGTTTTCTTTCTCAGGGTTCATCCTTTAGTTAAAAAAAAATGAGATGTTGTTATTCCCTGAGCAAATGGTCTGAGCTGCCTTGAATAGTGCTGGCCTAGCCTTCATTACCTATGCTCTATCTGCCACACCTGCACTGCCTCTGCCATAACGCATCTGCCCTGACATATTTATGATTTTTTTGTATTCACTATGACTCCAAACCGTTTCATATTCTCACCTCTGTCCATAACGCTGCCCTTTCTGCTCACAACATTGACTAACGCTTCATTTGTTGCTAATTTGAGTCCGTAAATCAGAAGCCTTAAAAAATTTGCTAGAGGCACAATTGTAGCAATATATCGGGCATCTTCAGAAGCATTGAAAAGAGGCCAGGACATCATGAATAATATTCCTGATAAGATGTGCACAAACTTCTGGCTCAATTTCTGATCCAATATTGATCCGGATTTAAACAGGAACGCAATAAAATATAGAGATAACCATATACACAAAGATGCAGCGGAAATAATGCTTCATTTCATTAATGGAAAATACCGAAATATGCTTACAACCAGAAATGGAAATAAATAGCTAGGGCGATGGTAGCTTATCTCTGAGAAGAGATGTGCGGCTACATGCCTCTGAACTATTCCGAACTATGTTACAATGAGGCTCGAAGGCCTATTTATTGTTGAGAAACAATGGAAAACCCTTCACATTCCAAAACCTAACCCTAGAAGATGAAACGCCAAACTAGGGGCCCCGTTTGGGTAAATTGG